>PRKT01000010.1:1102857-1199363 GCA_003671525.1 Saccostrea glomerata | reverse complement strand
TTGTTTGGATACATCCCAAAAGCGAACACTCATTTCAAGTTGCATAAAGTGCAAATGCTTGAAAAAAGTACCGGTACATAAAATTTTATTTTATATATACATGAACATAACTTAAAACATTTCTTGAAAAAATTGTTTTAAATTTAGATGGGTGGTTGTATTAAAGGCATTTTTAATTTGATGGGTGGTGGGGGAGAAAGCAATTAAAAATGTATGGGTGGTGGGGTAAAAATAAAAGTGCCTTCCAACCCCCCCATACATTTTTTTCTGGAATAGCCCTAATGAATATTATCCATAGAAAAATTCTTGTGTGCACCTTAATTATATATATATATTATTCTTTTTAGAATTATGTGATTAAATGCAGATTTTGTCTGTTTGTGATATCAGTGCATCACACACTCTCACCAGCACTTTTAGGTGGGGAAGGTAAGAGAGGCGACTCTTTGACAGGACTGGCTTTCTTAACCCCTAGAGCAAGTACATGTACATTTACAGGTAATATAAAATTTACCAATAATAAACATTTTCAGATTTTTTCATAAATGTATCAATAAATTTATAAAAATACAACATAATGGTAAAACATTTTATCTTTCTATAAGTAAATCACAAGATGTTGTTATTTTAGAATGGGATAGAGAAATGCAATAGAAACCCATACAGTATGCTCCTCCTCTCTTAGACAAGAGAAGTGAGACCAACCTTTAATTGGCTTCTAACGATGATGAATGATGGAAGCTTATTCTGAAAAGTTGTACAATTCAGCAAGAAACATCAAAATCATAATTAGTTAATTAATCAATAATGGTATGTAAAATGCATGACATTATAAATCCTTCACCTGAGACACGCATGATTTAGAACAAGAGACGATTAGACATGAAAATTCAACTAAAAGACAATCTCCAATGGTAAATGGGAAGGTGGTTAAATTTCCTGCAATAAAAACAATTGATTTTAGTCTACATGCTCATGACAATTTACAATACAGTATGACCATGGAAGCAGGGTTAAGCTAAGACCTAGACATGATGGATTTAATGGGTTAAGTGGCAGCGAGACAGTACAAAGTGAAGGGTTAGTCCCAATCTTCTCTCACCCATTGAAGGCTCCTTGGGAGGGGCTTCAGGCTGACCGTACAGGGCCTTAATATCATCCTTTGTATCTACCTTGCCTGAGAATTATGAAAAGCAAAATCTTGAATAAATGAATGTAAAAATAATATGATGTTAGTTTAATAGCAATGAAAAACTATACATGCATTATTACAACTTTTTCCACAATACATGTACTGCAAATATAGGTCACAGACTATTTGATGCATTCATAAAATAGTATTTATGGCAATTTTTCATATAATGAATATTTCAAGTTATTCAATTCAATTCAATTCACTGGAGAAGAAGCTGCAAAACCTGTGTTGTAAGTTAATAGATTACTAAATAAACTAAACATTTTATGACTGTTCATATAATTCAATAAACATTTTACTTAAGAAAGAATGAAAAAATAATATATTTAACAACTTCATGGTTAAATGTTTAACAAAATTTATCAACAGAATTATGATGTTAACTTATCATTACCACACTTACTTACGTATCCTCTTCGTGCCCAGGGGGACTCATGAGTCCAATTATTACTATACATTTCAATAAATTAATTTTCTATAAACCTAATCATTAGCTTTTCCTTGTTTTGAAATATATTAAATGAGAACTTAAGCCACATTAATAATTTTGACAAAAAAAGTATCTTACCCACAACAAATTCCTCCTTCTTCTTGACTGGAGATGTGGACTTTTCTGTTGACACCTTACTCTTTTTACCATCTGACTCAGTCTTTCCACTCTTCATGCTCTGCTTGTCAGACTTCTGAATGTATTGAAAAAAAATTAATTCATCTGCTATAAAGACAACTGTTTACAACATTTTAGAAAAAAAGTATCTTCCCCATAAATAACTGTAAGGGGTTCTTTTTGTCTATGAGAGCTGATCTCAACTCTACAAACCTGTTCTGCCTCCTTAACAGCTTTCTGAAACTCATCCTCAATCTCTTCTTCATCCTTGAATGACACGTGGGACTTTCGTTCCGAGGCATCATCGGGAAACGGCTCCTCCTCTACAATAGATTCCCCGAGAGTTGAGGGGGGCTGGGACTTGGTTTTACTGCCCTTCTCTGAGGGGCTTTTCTCAGATTCGGCTTTTACCAAGTCTTTGTCCCCAGAATAGTGAATGACAGCCAGTTGCCCTATATCAGCGTTAGATTGCCGATCCACAGGTATGCTAGTAGAAGGAGCCTTCTGCCCGTCTGCAAAGCAACAGGGTTAAGCAGTGTTACCAAGCAACCGCGACACCCAAGCGGATACCTTCACCAGGTTAAAAGCTTGCTATATATATATACACTACAATTACACAGAAGACAATTATCTAGCTTAACTAGCAGACAGTATTACAACATTGACTTTTCTCTGTGAATCTTGAAATAGTTGAAATGATGGCTTGTTAACTAAATGATGTTTTAATGTACCAGATACCAGAGTTATTATAAGTACTAGCAGTTTATTTCCCTATAAAGTTGTTATCCTAATGTTAGCCAAAATTACAACTACATGTGTAGTGTGCAACAAATATCAAGGTTTTGAAAGTACTGTACATCAAAGGAAAGCTTTGTTATCTATATTTATACCTATGTATATTGATGAATAGCCATGTGAAGATATTTATACAAAATTTAAAAGATTTTTAAAAGAATTGAAATTATACTTGTTAATTATAAGCTTTAATTAGTAAATTGAGAATATTTGATTTTTTCTTTTGAGAATTATCTTAAAAACACCCCACTTTTACTTATTTATTCAAAATTTTCTGTGACATCTGCGGCAGATACCTAGACACTAGCTTACTTTTAGCCACTGGTACATAGATATGACCTTCCTTGACTCCGCCCATTGCCATGGAGACCTGACTTTTGGTGCGGATGAGACTTTTTCCGTCGTCGTCCTGGACGATCTCGAGATCCTCGGCAGCAACGTCCTCCTTGGCCAGTGTGTCTATCAGTTCTGGACTGACCTCTGTGTCCGCCGGAACATTTTCACCACTAGCACTGGACACTACAGGAACAAAACAAGAAAATTACAGTGAAGAATGGAACTTGTGATTTGTTCAATGAGAATAAAGGTTTGTACAATATTCAGTGGTATAGTAAAGCCATGTTAATCCAGACATTTGAGTTTTTTTCAAAACAAATATAACAGATTTAAGTAGTGCCTTGATTACTGTAACATATATCCTTTGGGATTGGCAGAAATGTTAATTTTGTTTTTAACAAATTTTGTTCGGAAGGTGAAGCCTTCAGATTAATATTTGGCTCAACTTTAATTATACTCCGAAAACAATACCATCTTCAGCCCATCTTTACTCTCCTCGCTTAAGTTGTGTTTCAAATACTGTAAACAAACTTTCATTTGCTTGTGAGAAATTTTCATGAGGTTTGAGAGAGTTCCGTCATAACAAATATTTCTTGCTGCGAACCGGTCCTTAAAGTCTATGTGCCTATTAACAACACCTCCAAATTAGACTTGATTGCGAAAATTAATTGTCACAAACTAGTTTATCCCCGGTAAATCGTGAAATAAAGTCATTGCGAATGAAAGTTGGTTTACAGTACCTTACACACAGTCACTTTACCACAGAAGTGTCTTCTATCTTGTCACTAACTGAGATAGAGACTTACTAGCTGTCTTCAGGTTGGCCTTGATCAGTTCTTTGTATTCTCCTGCAGTGGGTCCCGCACTCTTTCTCTTCTCCTGTCCTGCTATTATCTCTTGTACAATGGACTACAATCAACAAACAGTTTGCATTACATTCCTCAGAATCTTGGTGCTTATTTTTCCTCATATATTTCATATCTGTAGAGTAATTAACTGCATAATTGTAAACTTTTTTAGAGTATACAAATAAGTTTTTTAAAGGTTATAAGCATATAACAAATTTAGTTTGAGATTAACAGATAAATTCACATTAGTAAAAAACTTAAAATGCATTTTTTTTTATCAGTTAGTTTGGTAATTAATTTATTTTACAATTATTTCATTTACACACAAACAAAAGCATTAATCTTATTCGTTACATACAAATATATAAAGATATACAAATATATATATATATCTCTAAGAATACATCTTAGAATATTTAAAATATCAATTAGAAAATATTACCATGTGAACAATTTTGAATTAAAATATGAATAGGTTTTAAAGTAATGTGCATGAAAAAAAGAAAATTTTATAGTAACAACTTAGTAAAAAATTGAAAAGGAAAAAAAAAATTACCAAATTCAATCCAAAATACCACGTACCACACTATTTTACCAGTAATAAGTACCTTATTTTTGAAAAGCACTATTTTTAAAAAAGTACTGCATTGCTAGATACCAACTTTTACTCATCACTGGGTGATGAGAAAAAGATGAGACCACCTTAGGATATCAAACAATGAAAGTACTGTGTTACTTACGATAATGTAAACAAAGACAAAAATTTCAGTAATAATTTTTGAAACCATTCAAACCTAACTAAAATAGATTCTACCAGTGAACCACTGTGTAAATACCTTGTCCTGAACTGAGTGACTTCTAGAAATATCTCGTGGGGGGTGGGTGTCCATCCAGAGCTTAGCCGCCCGCTAGAAGAGGTCAGAGGTTAGTTTGCATAATCATGCATATTCAGAGGAAAATATTTGGCAGTGTCAGAGGCATTTGAATCAGATTTGAAGCAAGTTTAAAACCAGAGTTGAGATATAGAACAAAACAGTTAATAGAGCTGACAAAAAAGCATATATCAGAACTCGAAGCTTTTTGTGAATGCAAAATAAAATTTCAATCTCATAAAAAATCCTACAGTTTCTTTGCTTTTCTTCAATATCATAATACTAATGACTTTGGTGCAATTCTCTTCAATATTACATTTATTTACTGAATTAACTCAATGAATTTTTTAAAGGTTATTGATAATAAATGAATATTTTTACATTATAGATAAAAAAAATATTTTATCTTTGAAGTTTAAAGTATAGTTCACAACATGAACACTGTGCATCATTGCCCTCCATAGAATCTTAGCAGTGACTTCTCTCCCCTTACCCTGACATCATCCTCAAGGTCCTTCCCAGACGTACTGCGACTGAGCACGTTTGAAGCGATCTGCTGGGCATGATCTGCCAAGGCATCCACAATCTCTTTCTCTGAAACTTTGGATCTTGCAGAATCTGTCAAAATTTCATGATTACATGAGTTAAAACTTTTAAGAAAATAAAATTTTATCGTCATTATATTGAAAATATGCATGATCATCATACCATGAAATATTATTGATATTCAGAAAATTATTTACAGTTTCACATACCATATAATCTCTATTAACCGCCTCGGGTGTTTAGAAAATTGTGAAAAGGGGGCGGTTATTTTGGTATTCTCTTTATGATATTTAAAGTCATATTTCAACTTTAAAAAAATCTTTTTAAAAAAATTTAAATACAAGGAACCACTACAATGTCTAACTTTACTTTCAGTGAAGATAATCCACCCAAATTATGCTACATTATTCATTTTCCACAGAGAAATTGGAAAATAGATAAGTTTCATTTTCACTTTCTTCAAATTTTTGATATGATTCTAGATGATTTTAATCACTGTACAGGGGGCCCTTATTTCCCGACAATTTAAAAAGACCTAAGGAGGCGCTTATAGGGACAGGGCAGTAATACCTGGATTATATAGTATATCATTTAAAATAAAATATATATCAACCTGTTTTGATTATTTTAAATATTTTTTCATGTTTTTATATGATTAAACAAAAAAAAAAAATTAAATGAAATAGAACAAAATAAACAATTAGTTTCAATGTGAACAACACCATCTAAAACAGCAAACACATGCAGTGATTTTCACCTAATCAATAAAAAATAATTATAATGTGACATCATTCTAAGATTTACATTTTGTGTTCTAAAATATCTAAGAAATCATAAAATTCGATATTCTAACTACAATTAAATCTTAATCATTCTAACCTGAAAATAAAAAAAAACAACATTAATTATATTAATAGATTAAGTGAAAAAGTGAGAATGAGTAAACATTGAAATATGGTTAATATTGAAGTGAAAGGGAAGTTGTTGGGAGAAGTCTAAAATCAGAAAATCATAACGTAGGTGAACTTCTTGTGAGGATCCAAAACTTTTGTGAGGGGGATCAAAAAACTGACTGTTAAAAAAAACCTTGAGTCTCTACAACTCTTAACTGGTGATCTCAGTTGTGGATTAAGTTGTAATAAAGTGTTAAGGAGTGCCTGCCAGACCTGTTATACCTGAACGGAGGGTTGCAGTGTCTTCGGACTGTTTGGGAGATTCAGGTTTGGAAATGGGTTGTTCAACAGAGGGGGATGAAGGACCAGGAGGAATTCCCTGGCCCTCCACCGCTAACACAGACTCTTCATCACCTGTTATGGTGGACTTCTTCTCTGAAGCCACTTCCAAAATTTCACTTTCTGCTGGACCCTCAAACAAGATTTCCTCCTGATTGAGTGACTGTTTGGACATACTTCTGAGGATGGACTCCCTGGAGGTCAGACGTGACTTCACAGACCCCCGTCTCTCCTCGCTGACACTGGGAGCCCTGGATTTACCTCCCTCCTCACTCTGCTCATCCTCCTTACTCTTCAGAGCCACCTTGTTCCTTAAATCCTCCAATGACAACTCTAAATCCTTTGACATATCCACACTGGATGCTCTGTTAAGACTCTTATCAGACTCAAGCAACATACCCCTGCTTTTACCTCCGAGATCCAAACTGTACCTCCTGCGACTTCGGCTGTTAACGATCGTCCTGGTGTACAGATCCACACTGGGAGCCCTGGACTTTGGCAGACTCCCACTCACAGACTTACTCTGCTCTGGATCAACAAAGGAGGACTTTGACAAAACGGAGCCCTTCCTGCTGGGCGACTTCCTTGACTCCTCACTTGTCCTTGACTTGATGGTACCCTCCATTCCATTTTCCTCCTCATCTTTCTCAGATATCTGCTCAGGGGATTCCCTTTCTGACTCCTCAATAACCGTGTCCTCTTGAGGACCCATAGGCGTGTCTAGGATGCTGGTGATCCTGCCTCCGGGGGTCACGGACTGTGTGAAGGGGGTCTGGAGGGAGCTGATGCCGTCAGTCATGGGGCCCCCTGAACTGGCGTTAACATTGTTAGAATCGTCAGTGGTGTCCACATCCTGGGTATTTTGTCGTTCTATTGGTTCTGTTTTCTCTGTTGCTCGACTTAGAATGGTTAAATCTTTTAAGAATTGAACTGAAATAAAGTATATGAAGTGAGGATTGTTTCATTTCATGAGTATACAAGTATTTTGGATATGTTTCTATGAGAAGGATACATTGAACCATTACCTAGAATTAATGCAATATAGAGTCTAATACATAGCTATACAATATATTATAAAAGTGATAGCAAGTTTATGCAATGAACCAATACACAAGATTCTTAAGTTTATACATGTATTCCAACAATCTCTAAATGACAACTCACCAACTGGTTGCAGTTCAATGTTACAAATAAATGTATAAACAAAATAAATACAGAAATGGTTAAAATACACAAAGAATAGGTGCAAACTAGATTTTACTCAGAGGCTGAGTAAAGAATGATTGAGAAAATTTTACAAGAAATTAAGGAAAAGTCAAGAAATAATCAACATATACAAAAGAGAAGGTGCAAAATAGATATCTCAAAGAATGAGCAAAGAGTGATACAGAAAAGTCCTAGAGAATTTGGTTACTGTAGAGCATTTGGTTACTTAAGAATACCAGGCAAGACTTTCAAAGATGTGCTAGAACTGGAGAGAACTTGGTGCCATTCTATCATTTGGCAGGCCACCCTAGGGTTAGCCATTCCACTGAGTGGCTAGCCACCCCAGGGTTACACCCTCTACCTTCTAGATTGGGAAGACTCTGTAAGCTACTGGTTTTTCGGAGGTCATTTAATTCGGGGTCCTGGTCTCGGGGGGCATAGCTCCAGGAACTGATAGAGAGGGTGGCGTCTATATCCCCACTTGTGTAGTCTATCTCTACAGAGTCACAAAAATATCAACAATCAGGCAAACAATAAAGGAATCATAACAAATAAATAATTACAGGTACACACACTTAAAAATAATGAGCAACATAATTCAATAAACTATTATCATGATATAAAGCAACAAAAACTTAAAATTTCTAGTTGAGATATTTCAAAATCATATCCTCATTTTGTTTGATATCAATGACACACAGATAAATACACATGGAAGAAAAAAAAATCTATGGCAAAAAAATAAAAGAATATGAAAAAAGAATGTAAATACAGTCTATATACAGCAATTGGTATACATGTACAGAAAGAAAACAAGATTAGAGAAAAAAATTAAATATACTACAATTAAGCTAATATTATAATGTCAAATCTTCAGATAACCTATAGTGCCAATTAAAACAAATTAAAACTTTATTACTCCAGCAAATATCCACTAAACCATGCTCTGCAAAGAATTCTTTAAACACATTTGCATTTCAAGTATAGCGCCTCCCCTCCCCCACTTTATGTGATTCCAGCTACCCTCATAGAACCCCACATTTGGGGTATATACATGTAAGAGCACTAGAAGTTTGAAATCTCTTTTAATTTTTTTGCCCTATAGCATAGCATGCTTTTACTCTGTATTGCTTCAATAAATCAATTTTCCAAACTAGAATCTATTTTCATTATAATTTAATCAAGCACAGATAAAAACTTTTACATCTCAAATCAATTCTAAGAAATGAAGCAAAAATCAATCAGCAAATCTCCGAGCAGAAAGTAAGAAACATTCATGCAGCATTCAAATCTTTCATGCAGCAAAGAAGATTATACACAAAGAGAGGATTATATATTTGTAGAGACGCTATGTAAAAACTGCCAGTTACTGGCCATGCTACGAGACTACGCTACCACTCACTGCTGAAATCAACGTGATGAGGCTGACGATGGACAGACTCCGTCACGGTGAGGTTTGAAGGTGTTGCTATTTATGAGGATAAATCAATTACCATCGGAATAAAATTACAATTAAACACTAACACAGTAACTGCTTACTAGATACTTGAAACATTTTACTGATTTCACTTCAGTGTCATCAAGGAAACTTATTTAATATATCTTGGTAATCTGTCTTGGAAATGAAATTAAACATTGAATTTTTGGTCAGTTTTGAAATTTAATCAAGTAAAAACAATAAAAATACCTCGTTTGTTAGCAAAATTTTTCATCTGATCGCGTGCACCAGGAGGAAGTGTTCGGTGTTTTTTCCACTCGTCTGGTTGGTCATCTACATCTGACTCATCACTCATCAAATCTGAAATAATCGGGATCAGAATTACAGTAAAATGTTTATAAAAAATTCCAAGTATGAACAATTGTCTCATTATAAGCTTAATTCATTGCATTTGTTAACACTTTATCTAAAGTCACAGGAAATGAAATTCAAAATAAGCATGTTTTACTGTATTGAAATTCAAGCCTATACATACACCATTATCCACCTTAAATTTAAATGACTTAAGGAATCTTAAAACTATTAATATAATACAACAGCATTTGTTTTGAACACTTGATAAAGGGGGAAAACGAAAGGTTCATAATACATGTATATCCAAATTTAAAATACACTTCACTAAGAATACTACCTTTTCCAAAAACTTTGTTGGCATCATGAACCATATCAATATCCCTAAGGTGTGGTTTGATAGTTCCTCCAACATTAATTATCTCCCCTTCTGGACCCATGATAACACTGCCCTTCACAGAACCATCATCTATACTGCCAGCTAAATCACAAACAAACACATGATAGAGCTTTATAACAAAACAATAGCACAATACAAAGCAAAATTTTGACATAAAGGTTCTAAATATTTATAAAATTAAATCATAAATCAAATATTAGTATGTTTAATCTGATAAAAGCTAGCAAATGCTTTTAACATTTGAGGAAGAAAAGTTCCTGAAAATAACAGTAAAAAAATTCCTTAATTTCACTTTTTACATGGGCATGGCATATAAGTATAACCTCTCCTTTAGATGAATTAATATCTTAGGTAAATACTGTATTACATAGTTAGTTGATTTCATACCGCTAACACAAATCATCACTGCAAATCACATACAAACTACTGTATATGTACATAAGTTGGCGTATTCAAAATTTAGCGTAATCACTGGGTATGGAGTGTTTGGCATAATCATAAATAAGCACATGTCCTTTCAGTGTATTGTATATGTAAATGATTTCTTAGTGGAATTCATGAATTAGCACACTGTTGTTTGCACCGCTGCTGAAATATGAAGCCTGCTCTTTAAAGTACACATACAGTAATTGATGAAAAAAAATCAGCATTCTAATTTTGATATAAATGAAGTATATTTTTCCTGCCACCATTAATTTAGTATTCTAGATATGTGTAGTTTATATACTATAATATTTTTTGTAACGTACCCTTTATCCCAATTGAGCGTATAAATTTGTGCCCATTACTTTTTCCCAGTAACCTTTACATAACAATACCTCGATGTACAGAACTCCTACTTTCATTATCCCCGCTATGTGATGCTATCATTTTATAATAAAATCATGTCTAAATCAATAAATCTAATACCACAACACAAAAAAAATAAAGAAAAAAGGAAAAAATAAAACAACTAAAATTCATTAAACGTGTGGAAACTAAAAAAAAATGAAGAAAATAATCCGTTTTTTTGTGTTCTATCCTCTAATCAAATCTACACTTGATCTCTAATCAGACTTTTACATTCGGTTTCCCAGAAGCTGCTCTGAATGCTACTTCTCCTTGAAGGCAGTGTTTGAGTAGAACTCTCATGTGACTGAGTACTCGAGGGTGTTTGATTGTAATTCTGAAGCCTGCTTAACCTTTCTATCGTTTTACAAGCTATTTCCAGAGAACTAGTGTTTGAACTTGACAATTCATCACTTTGTAGTTTATCCTGTGTTTGTGCTGAAATACCATTTTTATTACTCATTATAAATATTTAACACATGTAAACACAATAATGAAATAACTTAACAGTCTGAAATAAATACTGTAGATTCCTTTTTTTCAAATTCCATTAATCAGAGCTCATAGAAGAAGATGAATAGGTGGCTGGGCTCTGATTTAAAGTTTTAACAAGTACTTAATAGTAATATCACAGTAAAACTGCATAATTTCATTTAAGAATTGATGCAATTTGTGAAGGTAGGTGAAAATAAATTCCTCACATATATTCAGGAATCTACAGTACTGAATTGATTTAATTACCTGTGATTGACCAATAACTTACATCCTTTCTTGGAGCTCTTGACACTTGTCTGACTTCCTTTCCAGTGTGTTCGATTGAGTTTACTCTCCTTCAGTGACTGGACACCAGTTCCCACACTCTCGTTTGAACCCTTGGCATGTGAAGATACTTCACCTGCAAAACGAAATGGTTATATTTTTCAAATCACAATAAGAATTTCAGAAAAAATTTTATTGGTAGAGATTAACTAATGTCAGATGAATAGATGAACACAATTAAGTCAAGAACATGCATAAGCTGTTATTGATGGAAAAGGTGTCTATTTTTGGTGTATAGGGATGATTAGCAGCATTGTAGATTGTATAAAATTGGCATAAACAACAAGGGCACTGATGTAGCTATGTCGTGTTGGCTATAACCTCATCCAGAGCTGCGCTGATAAGAACAGGCATTACAGGTGAACATAAAAATTGGCACTACAATACCATAACCATGAAGATAATATGAATAAGCTTGTGAAGGCAATGAAAAAAAAGCACAGACAATGATGTCTACACACCTAAGCTAGTGAAGGCAATGAAGACAGGGCACACACAATGATGTCTATAGACACAAGCTATTGAAGGCAATAAAGACAAAGCACAGACAATGATGTCCAAACAGACACAAGCTAGTGAAGGCAAGGAAGACAAAGCACAGACAATGATGTCTACAGACATAAGCTAGTGAAAGCAGTGAAGACAAAGCACAGACAATGATGTCTAAACAGACACAAGCTAGTGAATGCAATGAAGACAAAGCACAGACAATGATGTCCAAACAGACACAAGCTAGTGAAGGCAATGAGGACAGAGCAGTCACACAATGATGTCTACAGACACAAGCTGGTGAAGGCAATGAAGACAAAGCACAGACAATGATGTCTACAACCACAAACTGGTGAAGGCAATAAAGACAAAACACAAACACTGATGTGTACAAACACAAACTGGTGAAGGCAATGAAGACAAAACACAGACAATGATGTCTACAGACACAAGCTAGTGAAGGCAATGAAGACAAAGCACAAACAATGATGTCTACAGACACAAGCTATTGAAGGCAATGAAGACAAAGCACAGACAATGATGTTTACAGACACAAGCCAGTGAAGGCAATGAACACAAAGCACAAACAATGATGTCTACAGACACAAGCTAGTGAAGGCAATGAAGACAAAACAAAGACAAAGGTGTCTACAGACACAAGTTGGTGAAGGCAATGAAGGCAATGATGTCTACACAGACAGCCTTCTTACCCTTGTCTTTCTTAGACTCAGTATCCACATCCCCCCTAACAGACGTATGATCTGCTGCCTGGGAAACATGAGTCCCCCATTCCTCCTCTGTGTCGACTAAAACAGTCAAAATCTGTCAGATCTCAACTCAATTGAATATTTACTGTTATTCCAGTTTATTTATTTCCTAATTTAACTTACTATTAATCTATGTTTGAAATTCATATTGCTAATACATGTATTAAATAAAAAGATGATATACTCAAGATAAAAGAAAACTTTACACTTGCACTGAAAATTACAGTTTAAAATGTACTGCTGAAATGCATATTTTCATTAGGTGAAAATTTTAGTTTTATACTCAAAAGTTAATTACATTGTATTTTACTTTACTCAAGTGAGATAAACAGAATATGCTTCAAATAAATAAGGAAAGAAAGCACAAATAATTGATAAAAGCTAAAATATTGAATAATAAATAAAGAAATATATTTATCATTGTGAAAACAAGCAAAGTGTGCTAGCTGATACAAATGTGCACCTTTTCAAGCCCAATCAAATATATTTATAGAGAATATAAATCATAAAATCCACCAATTCTCAAATAATTACAATGTAATAACCATTAGAGATATATATTGTTTATTTAGAAATAACTGTTGAAAATTTATCTAAATGCCAATATCGTACCAAGTGCAAAATACATCAAGAAGTTAATTACATTTAGATTTTTTTTTAGTTTTAATACATTAATCAAAATAGCAGAGTAAAAGTACCAGTATACAAAATGGTGGATACATGTATGGATGCTTTACTGGTCCCCAGCACACAAGATATAATTACCTACTGGTTCTCGGCACACAAGCTATAATATGACCCAGCTTTACCTTCGCTAACAGACTTGAGATTCTCTTTTGATTTCCTTGTGGCGTCATAAGTGTCTAGAGTTGTATTTTGTGGGGTTGGAGGTTGAATGTTCAGGGATGGTATGCCTGGTATACACAGAATCTATTGTCAGCCATATTAGTACAAACTGCCATAGCAAAAGGCAGCTCTGGTGATACAAGTATGAATTACTCACAAATTAATTTGTCAGAATGAACTAATCATATATAGAGGGGACTTTAATCTAGATTTTTCCCTCATCTTTGCAATACAGGTCTGCAATTCCAAACTGATAGATTTTCAATATTTTTTCTTTTATAACTTTCTGATGCCAAAGAACAAACTGCCAGGTAACTTCAAAATATTTGTATTAACTGTAATTTTATTAAACCTCTAATATTTCCTTACTTAAAGACACAATTTAATTTTAATATTTTCAATTTAATTAAACAATTAGTTCTACAATGAGTTCAAGAACTGAATATCTATATTTATCCATTTAAAAACTTGTATCACCATGAGTAGGTTGTTAGGTTCCATTCATAATGACCAGACCTGTTGACATTTCAGATTCTAGACCTGTGATCAAATTCTTCAAATCAGAACACATAGATTTAATTAAAAAACACACCCAGAATTAATTAAGGTTGGGGATAATAAACAAATGGATAACAAACAGAGGGATCAGATTTATTTGTTCTGTGTTTATTTATTAACAGAAAATGATTACGGATAGGACGTAAACAAAGGTATTACATCTCAGAGACATGTTAGACAATATTCAGGACAGGGATTTATAATGCAGGATAGACATACTTCCTAATGGGATGTGTATCTTGCTCTTTGATTTATCTAGAAAATAAATAATGAACAATTTTTTCCTTCTTTTTTCTCATTATTTTTTTTCTTGTGATGATGGATGGATTACAGGTCTTTATTTAACATATCCATATCGAACTTGAATCATTTACAAAAACATTACTGTAGAAATAGGGTTATAGCGAACATGCTTAATTCATTATTACAGCTAAATGATTTTAATTACTTGGGTTTTTAAAATGTTACAGATAAAATTTCTTACTGATTAAAATTTTTACCCCTGGCATTTCATTAGAAGCATGTTTTAAAGTAATCTGTGTCAATGATTATGTTATAGTATGACTATTTTCATTTCTTAAAGATATATTCATTTTAATTAGCTTTTATAAATTAAATAAACCTAGATTATCTGCAGACTGCAATTTTTGTTTTCTTCCGGCTGCTTAGTTATATTTGTTCAAAATCCATTATTTATGCAAAATCATTTTTCTCCTTTTAAGATTGGACATCATTTCTTCATTATAAAGTTAAAACTTTATAAAATAGTCTTTAACATTCTGTTATCATTCAACATAAATGGTTACAGTATTCTTTCACTAAATAAGATTAACTTTAAAAATGGCTTTGTAGACAGCCTTCCCTTTAAGACGAACAAATCTAATTAAAATCTTTTTATCAATATTTAAAGTTCCTCTGCCTAGCTTTTATAGCCTGCACTTTTAAAATCAAATGAAATTTCAACACAAGAAAAAAAATTGTCAGAAAGATCCAAAACAATTAACTGTTTCTAGGTAAACAATGTCTAGAAATTCTCTTCAAATTTTTGTCTGTAAATGGTTCTAAATTCTCGTGAGTTATCATAAACCCTATTTAGAATTTCTGGAATTTGTGGCCAATTCAGTTTGTTTAGGGTCCATTAAGTAGACAAGAGAAGAGCAATAAAAGAAAATCAATGTAATTATATTCAAACAGGCATTTTAACCTCCACCAATTAAAGTTATCTCCCTTCACCAAGGTCAGAAGTCAATCAAGGCATGCATGTCTTCTTGCAATCAAATCTCTGAATTTATACAGAGACCTTATGAACTAACTGTAAAAATATTTATGAAATTTATGAATAAAAAAGTACATTTTATACAACAGAAAGCAACTATATATACATTCCTCTGTGCTTTAAGCATAAAGAATATTCTGTGATATCTATATTCATTTGGTACATCATGAAATACATGCATGCCAAGAGAAAAAAGGATAAAAAGAATATCAAAGCAGAGGGATAAGTCACCTTTTCCTATTGGTGGCAGTGGTACTACTGTGGTCTGTTCCCTGCTGGTCTCTCCTATGGGGGTCAGGGGAACTGCTCCTGGGATGTGGGGGAGCTGGGGGACAGAACTTGGGGAGCCTGATCCATCCCTAAAGGAGACGACAGGGACCCCTCCAATGTATTCCTTATCCTCAAAGGCAGGGGAGGAGGAGGTGGACCGAACTAAAAAATAAATAAACATCCTTGTCATAAAAGTTGCTTAAAATGCATTGAAATTTTTTAAAAATCTGCAGATCTGTACCAGTACAATTTATATTTTTGCTCACTACAATGTTAGTTTTCAAATCTTAAACCAGGGTCATATTGATTCTGATATATTGGCAATTTATTTCAATCTATTACACTCACAAAATATGAGTACATAACCTTTTTTTATGTTGCCTCAAAAATGTTTTAGGACAATCAGTGTTATTACCTCTTTCTTTGCCATGCTTCTTGTATGGTTGTTTTGGCTTCAGTGACCCTGACCTTACAGACGACCTGTCCTCGGGAAGGTCAGCCTCAATCACAGCTCCCTTGGCTCTCTGGGTATCCAACAATGACTGAAAAAAAAAATAGAAATAAGAAATTCACAAAGACATTAATTCATTTGTTTTTTATCACTACAGCATCTTCAAGATTCAATGCATCTTTTAATGTACATGTATACCCTTAGGTTGGTAGGGTGACGAATAGCTAAGAAATATCTCAGCTTTTTACTAAATCCTATGGGCTGTAAAAAATCTAGTCTCCATTGATGGCTTCTCATTGAAATAACATTAAATGGATAACTCCTATGATGGGGATTCTCTCTCCTCAGAATTTTCACCATTTTGAAGACTTCCTCTGGTTAAATTAATACTTCAGGTGAAAAATATCAATAATGATATTTCACCAAATACTTCTTGTGCCATATCTAAGCTCATTCATGTATAACTGTCTTTCTCCAGAAGTTAAATTATTTCAACTTTTGACTGAACAGGTGTAATGGTAAGTAAAGATTTAATTAGACTTATTTACTTTCCCTTTTATTTCTTTGGCATCAAAGGTTTGCCCATGGGATCTGCATGAATTGTTACATTACCCCATTCTCAGATAATGGTCACATTTAATCTGATCTTAAGCCACTGATATCAAATATCTCCATTCTCAAGCCATTTCACATATAAGATTCAAAAAATTTCACAAAAGAAAAAATTCAACCATGTGGCACTGTAGCAATTAAAATATAAAACCATTCTGGACTTTCTACTTTAAGGTAATTCAATTTTAAAAATTAGAAAAAAATGAGTGTCAATACTGGGTCATAAATTTTTCTTCAAAAATTTACTTTGTGTCATCTAGTACAAATATCACTTGATGTATATTCTAAAAGGTAACTGTTGTCATTATTTTTCAACTGTATTTCCAAATCCATGGTTATACCCAATTTTCATTTTTTTTATATGGCCATTTTCTGGCAAATGAAAGTTTTTTGAATGTGAAGTAAATGTTGTAATAACTTTATTCTGTGCATAATTTGACTGAATCATTTAGAATGCAATGCTTACAATACAAGTCTTGTAAAAATACAAGTCAATGATTCACATAAAATACCGATATCACAATATTGTTGCTGCATTTTATTTTTATTGCATTATCTGTACTGATTATTGGATGGGGACATAAAAAATCATGACAAGGGAAATCTTAAGTTTAAGTGCACATTAATGACAATGAATTGATATTTTAATGGTTATAGGATGCAGTCTACTGCATCGATTTCCCATTAGATACAGTTGTTTTTTATGTGTTTTAAATTTTTATGCAATCTTGATAATCATTGATTACCAAGGTAAGAAAGCCCAGGAAAGGGCCTAGTAGCTCACCTGATAAATAATAATAAAGTATATGAATATTTCAGAAGTTTTTAATATGTCCTCCAAACAGATGCTACCAGTAGTTAAAAAGAAAAATTAGCAAAACTGCAAGTTAACCCCCCACCCCCTTGAATACCATAGATGTGATGAAGTGATTTTGAAGTCTCAACCATTTATTCTCATGCATTTTACCCTGGATATTTTGAAT
Organism: Saccostrea glomerata; assembly: GCA_003671525.1. Taxonomy (NCBI): domain Eukaryota; kingdom Metazoa; phylum Mollusca; class Bivalvia; order Ostreida; family Ostreidae; genus Saccostrea; species Saccostrea glomerata. The sequence goes on along the minus strand of PRKT01000010.1, from coordinate 1,181,638 downwards.
TCTCAGATATCTTAATTTTTCTCAGTCACAATGAGTTCAAGATAACAATTAAGGTTTAACTGTACTTCATAAATTTCAGGGAGTGACTTGGAAATCAGGATGGGAAAGTTGTGTGGATTTCTATTGAGGCCTTTGGTAATACCATATACATGGATTGTGGAAAAGTAAATAAATGACCCCTAAAAAAAGAATGGTTAATAAAGATCTGTCATTAGGTGTGGCTCATAAAAATAAAGACCATACCAGCATGTTGGTTAAGATCTGGCTGTCCAAGCAAACAGGACCAAGAAGACCAGAACCTAGCCGGTGATACTTCGGTCGGACAGGTGCCCCCACCCCCAGTCGTCGTAAGCGAGTGTGGTGGGGGCGTGTGGATAGACGTTTAGGAATGGATACAGTTGGCAGTGCACACTTGATAATCTTCTGAGGCACATCACTTAACTTGGGCCTCATGAACATGTTCATCAAGTTTGATTTTCCATCTTTTTTCTTTCTTTTGGAACGCATGCTGCTTTTTTTCAGGTTTATAGGTGGAAAGAGACATTCCACACCAGCCATTTTGAAATATCTTTCTGATATTTACTCTCTTTTTAAAGCACATGAAATGGCATTAAAACAGATCAGAAAAGTTTATGACACTTTTAATCCCATTATTATTCCATGGTCAGTGTTCAAGGACTAGGCAGTCGGACCGGCAGGAATCATTTCACAAGATTATCCCATTTTAGCTGTCATTCTTCTTCATCATATATCCACTATATATCCATTACTTATTCCATGTTGTAATGTCCTCAACACTATCACTTCATTCACATCCTTATAGTTAAATCTGATTCTTATGTTTATTGCATGCAAATCTTTCTACTTTTAATTTTATATTTTTTTAATTCTTCTAAATTTATCATCCCAAGATTACATTGGAAACATAAAACAAAGTGTGTAATGGCTAAAATCCATATCAAGTCAGTTTTAGATGAAAGGAAAGCCTTTTACTGGAAACAGTTTAAAGTGATCAAAGACCAGATCTGACACTAAACGTCTATTCACAATATTATTTTCACAATTATTTATTTTCCTTTAAAGTGCTTACTTGACTACATATATTTGATTTGAGTAAATCCCACCTGACTTAATATTTATAATTTAGACAAAGCTCAGACGCTAGACTTAGGAGATGCAAGGCCCAGCAGTTAATGATTAGTCAATATATAAATTTAAATCACCAAACTTTCAATTGCAATGTAAATTTGATACATTAGAAAAGAATTGTTTGATTTTAACAACAAAAGAGACCCATTGTATTTTTATAAGTTATCAGGACATTTTTTCTTCTTGTTGCACCTAAAAGTTCCTTGGCCATATTTTTACTCACATCTTTAAAGTTACATTATCCATTAACATATATTACGTTCACGACTAAAATTTTTCAAATTGCCTTATAATTGCCATTAAATTACACACTGTCAATCACAACCATTCCTGCCCTGTTTGTCTTTCCGATAATCTTTGATGGTAACCATTGTTCCTTTACAATGGCAGATAATTGTGAAATGAAACGTGTCCATCATCTCCTAATTTCCGACTTATCACAATAAATAAAATCCAAAGAAAAATAAAAACAAATTAAACAACTGTAAGTGTCACTAATTCAACCCCGATCACCCAAAAATTAAATCCTGAAATGTTACGAAAAAATATTCCACTGTTACGATATTCCCCCTCCAAAGATGTGTATTGCTAGGTGTCAAAGGAGAGGTCAATTTTATTAAATCAATTTAAATGTAAGTCGTAATTTGAAACTCCACGACAAAGATAACAGTGTGACTTGTGTGGATTGTCAAAGCCCTTCATAAGCTCACAAATTAACAATACCCATTTAATCAGCTGACTCGGTAATCTGCTGAAATTTAAGACAATTTATCAAATTCTAATACAGGTCCTTTCAAAAGTAGTCCATATATTCCTGTGGTAAATCTGATACGTGGAATCCGGATGGCACTTGGAATTCAGCACATTGTATTCTACGAGCGTATTAAAATTTAATCAATTCCACAAGTGACAACAACAGAATACACATATTTCCGACTTCAGGAGTCATTTTTGATTTATTTAGGATAATTTCTTCCACTTGGATAGTTGTTTTAGTTAGAGTCTGTTTTTTTCCCAATATTTGTCATTGATTTCATAAAATCCTCTCATTTATCATAGAAGTGATCAGTGCTTGTCCATGGATTGGGCACATTTCCTCAGCTGGAAGGCCCAATCAATGACTTAGAAACCTATCTTAGCTTCAGTTTCATAGATACAGTCAGGTCTATGTGATCTTCCCTACCCTATAATTCCCTAGGTGATCTGTCATATTTTTAAGTCAAAACAGTACATGTATTTATAAATGGTGTTGTTTCAGAAAGGCCAGTGAGTTAGAATACATGTTGAACTATTGAGGATTTTGAAGAAAAAAAATACTTTTTTATAGAAGTATTTTAAAAAGCAGTTTGGCTTTCTTTGATATGTCATCTAATGGTATATTGCAACCCCTAAATTGCTCAGTTTTTATATGTATCAGTGTAAAACAATTAACCAAGTCTATTTAATCCAAGATCTAAGATAACCAATACCCTTTTGAATACATGTACCAAATTTCCTTTACATTGGGAATAAGTGATAAAAATTTTATAACTTGGTAAAGCATGACAATTTGTCTGAATATAAAAAAGCTTCTCATTGCAGTTTTGATGACACTAACAATAAAGATAAGACTTCAAAAACGGATCAAAAATCAATTTACCCTGGCCATTATCTATACAGTTGAATCTAGTTTTTATGTCGATTTGCAGAAATACAAGCTTAAGAGTTGGGATATGAAACCATAAAATATTTAGGAATCTTATAAGTCCAAAAAGGTTTTATAGTGGCAAAATATTCATGATCTGTAAAGGCATCCACATTACTAGGGCAAAACCTTTATGTCTATACAGAACTTGCAACACTATAGATTTCCTTCAGTTGATATTAAAACACTGGCCCATAGTTTCTAAGTGATTCTTGTCTCAATTGCATACAGGGTATGGTTTTGCAAAAGACTAGCAATTTATAAGTTCTTAGACTGACAGTTTCACTGGGGAAAAATATGGTTTGATGGGAATGGAACCTGTGATCCCTCTCAAACAAAAATTCTATATATCTAGGCAGGTGCAATCCATCAGATATCCATAGAGCCAAACCCACTATATTCCTCTCTCCCTAAAAAGTCTTCATACAGAAGGGGAAAAAATTAAGGCTGGACCAGGAATAAATCCCATGATCCATGCCATTTAATCAGGTGCTCTAATGACTGAAGCCTAGCCATCGGTGATAAACATTACTCCTGCCTTAAGTGCATTCTTCCCTAAAAACATTAAAAACAAGGTCTTTTGCCAAGAAGGAGAAAATGACAGTAACCAGACCAGGATTTGAACTCATCCTCTCCTGAACTGTAGAGAGATGCCTTTCCATAGATCTAAGCTTCTAACTTCTAAGCTTAAATGTCTTTGTCTCCAATGACACCAACCCAGATTCTTTTGACCACCATCATCATGGAGAAATCAGCATTATGAATGTCAAAGAATGCAGTGTCAAAAAATATTCTGAGTTCCAAATTGTATGCTGGATTTTTTATCTGGATGTACCTTTGCTTTGGCAATGAACCATAAAGCTAAATGCGGTGATAATCTGATAATTTTTCAGTTACACAAGACATTGCATGAGCAGATTTACAATTTTTTTTTTCAAAATACACATATACCGGGATAGATAGAAAACGTGTAATTCCTCCCCAGTAAATTATTACGTAATATAATTAAGGTCCTATGGTGTTTAAGCTGACATTTTGCAGTGGACCAAATCTATTTACCGGGTAATTATGTTTAGGCTTGATTTCCTTTTCTTTTATGAAGAACAGGAAAATTATGATAACCAATCTAAGAAGAGTAGTGACAAAAATTTAAGATAAAAGAAAGAACACTATAGATTCCAAGGCTTTCATCCTAACATTATGCAGCAAGATCAGGTGTTAGATCCAAATCTTAGTCTTGACAAGACTTTATGAATGTTTTCTTTGTATATTGTATTACCTTACTTGAAACTTCAAAAAAGTTGATCACTTAATTTACACCTATTTCACACCTCTATTCTCTCAGAAACAGCAAAGTCACATTAGATTTAATCCTCAGTCTTATCTACTGAAAAAAGGCCTATTCATAGGATTAGGTATAATATTGACAATACTAACATCTAACAAGTTAATATTGGGAAATTTTAAGGTAGTCTTGTTAGAAAATCCATATTTGATTTTTCCATTAATCATCAGTATAAAAGCAAATCCAATTTCAGAAAGGAAACTGAGTTGATGCAAAACATGATGTTAAAACATTCATTTGATTTTTTTTCTGGATTAGTATATATAATCAAATAACAAAATGTTTAAGTTAACTTTTAATTTTAAAAAGAAATTTTAATTTTAATATTATCCTTTTATAGCAAATAATTAATAAACATAAGGATAAAGTGATTTTATGCTGCTCAGAATCTTACAGATATGTAAACCTCTGTAGGACGAGCAGGTCAATTTTTTGCCCATGAACTGGAAAAACATTATTAAAGTATTTCAAAGAAGCTAGTAAAATGATTACAGGAAAATGAGTAAACTTTAATATGGGAAAATTTTGCAAACCTTGGGTTGTTTTTTTTTAAACAGAGTGCATCTGATGATACATGTCCTTTATGACCTTGCTTCGGCATGAAACTTTGACATTGACCTTTGATCAAATTGTCAAAATGTGAAGTCTTTAATAGTTATCTTGCACAGTTAAGGTTTAACTTGGGTTATAAAGTTTAGTAAAGAGAGTCAGAGAGACAAACCCCCACACCCAAATAGTGTGCCCTCTCAATGCTCACTATCTGATATCTACAGGGCAATTAAGTAATTATTAAATTGCATGTTAATGTACATGTGTACATCAAAACAAAGCAAATTAATACCAAACTGCGTCAAAACAATTCAAAGGTTAAACAGTCCAAATTTTACAATAACTAACATTTTCAAGGCCAATGGTTTTGTCTTAATCAGATCATAGACAACTGATAATTAACAAGATAAACATCTCCATTTATTGATAACAATCGGCAATGCAAACTTATGAATATTTGAAAAATATATCAAATAATTTAAATGTCAGCTTTAAGGCTGTGGGAACGATATGAACATATTCAAGGTTATTGTTGTAAAGATAAGTCAGTTATTATGACGTAATATGTTTTTTTTTAATTTGTGATACATGTCTTATTAATTGTGTTGTTGTCGTAAACACCGATATAAACATCATTAATATGGCAAGGGCGTGGGCATATCAATATTTCCTGCATCAATTTTTTTCCTAAAAGAATTCTTTGAACCTGGAATGTTTCACCTCTTATTTCTAACTTAATCTGATTTTAATTAGATATCCCACATCTCTGTGAAATTTAAATTTTTGAAATTGGATCAAAAATCATTCAGAGATTTAAGAAAAAAAATAACAACAAATAATCAAGCATTTCGGACTTTGACAGTCATCCAAGTGGCAAGTTAAAACTTTCTTGACATATTCTCATATATCAATTTTACATCACATGCAAGCTCCTCAGTTACAATTTCAGAATAAAAACCACTGTTACAATCAATTAATTATCCAGCATGTATTTTATCAGCTAAATCTTACAGGTGCAAGTGTGTTAAATTTTCAAAAACTTTTTTTAAACTTTCTCCATACAGGGTACATTGAAGAAAGTTCACTTCTCAGTATAATACAATTGTTCTAAAATTCTGATGGGTCTAAAAAAGAATAAGGAATTTAAAAATGATCTATACATTTCTTAACTTTAGCTCCACAATAAAATTCTTAATATGTGTTCTCCTTCATTTTTTTAATTTCATAGCTAGGGCACACCAAATTATTGAAATTGTCAAGTCTTTACAAAGAAGAATTAGAAAAATGTTAAAACCTTACATACATAACATGACATGTAACATCATAATGGGAAGCAGTACATTTGTACTTTGTTGACAAGAAAAACCAGATAAGGTCAATATCATGGAACATGTGCACCATGATGAAGACCAGCTCATTTCAATGACAGGAAGCTGGCTCCATGAACCAGTACTGACTTATGGTAACACAATATCTACATGATCTATATGGTAACATATTGCTTGGGCTACTATTCTTTATGTTCCAATTCTAGAAACAGACTAAGAAAATAGCAACACTTCTGGCTTGTATTTGATTGTACTCACCTCAACAGCATCCTGCATGTCAAATTGTGGCATGGAGGCGGGGGTAGCATGCCCCTCAGGTACCTCCCTGATTTTGTTGGTTTCTATGGCTCTGATCATATTGTCTTCAAAATATTCCTGTGAAATTTCAAAAATACTCATGCTTTATACTTCAGAATCAAAGAAAATATATCTTTTATGAACAACTCATTGTCTCACATGTATGACTTTGTTTCTCAACTGCACTTATTAATTCCTATTCATTTTTGTTTCATAAATTTTCCAATAAAGTTTCAAACAACAGACAAATTAATTTAATAGGTAATGTAAATGTACAAATTAAGGAACACAAATCGGAATACCCCATAGTAATTTTTTAATGTAATACCATCATTTCAACTAACTAATTGAATAAATGATTAGTAGCTACCATCCCTTAAGTTGGTACATATGCACTTCTTTTGAAATCACATTCAACTAAACATCCTAAAACTCCCAGTATTCTGAGTAGACACAAACCTGTTGTTTTTTCATGGCGTAATGAACGGCACTCTTCACCAGTAAGTCTGTCAGGACCTCTTCCTGAGCCTTTTTGTCCAGGCTGCCATAAGTTACCTCCCTTTGGACTCCATCTTTGGTACTGATGACTTTAATGGAGGCCCCTTGACTTGGTGGCAATCCATGATAGATATCAACATCCTGGGTCACTGTTGTGGGTGGATTTAAAAATAATATAAACAACAAATAATAATGGGCACCAAAGATATCATTTGTTCAGGTAGTAATAAAGTATGTAAATAATCTCAAATGAGAGAGGACGACCTCATATAGTTTTGTTTTCAGGATAAATTCATTGACAATATTAATAAAGTGAAACACAGTAATAATGAACTTGCTAATAATACATTGACACTTAAGCCAAGTGTTTCTCATCCAGTTAATTAAATCATGTTGTAAACTTTAGAGACAAATCCAAATTAAGTTTTAAGCTTGAACCATTATGAGAATTTTAGTACTCACCACACGTTTCCGCTGATTCCGGTCGGATCCTGTAGAATGTGTATCCAGACAGGCTTCCCGGGGACATCAGCATACTCCTCATCAGTTTATATGGGGTGGGGTAATGTGACATGTCGTCATTTAGTCGACGCTGGAGGTGGGGCATCAGAGGGTTGTAGTAAAATAGAGACTTCTCCGTCAAATAGCCTACAAAAGATACCAGTCAATAAAATGACTATAATATGATATAATTATGTTTTCCAAGCCATAAATTTTGTTGTCCACTTAAAACTCTATCATTGTTGTAGAAAAAGCCATGGGATAAATGCCCTTAATGAATTCAAAAGCCTCTTGACACATTTTGAAATGCCTTCAAATAATTAAAGATAACATTTTCCCTTCTAGACTTTCAAGACCATTGTGGTACTCATAATAATGCTTACCTTTGCTGATAACCTTTTCTAAGACGGTGTCATCCCAGCACTTAGTCCAGGAGGACAAATAACGTTTTGCTGAAAATCCTGGACGGATTTGTCTATCAAAATAGTCCCTCTTTCTTCTGCCATGAACAAACTTGAGGTACATGCCATCATCTCTGTCTGAATCCTGTACAAAGCAACAACACTACTTTTAACTTAATATGTTGGTAAAGTGAAAACATGACCATACTTACAATTATCTTTGGGAAAAAATTAATCTTAAAACTTGATTATTAAAATTTTTGCTTTCAGTAGTTTATTCAATCCACAGAAATTTATCATAAACTTTACTCATCAATATGCAAAATTCTACTACGATTATTGGCTACTCCAAAGGAAAGCCGCGGACATTATTCTCCAAAAAATCAAGAACGTACGTCATCAAAAAACTATCAGATCAGGAACACGTATAAAACCTGTGCAGTTGAAATGTACATTTGACTTAAGAATGAAAAATACATATTTAAACCATATTGATGTGTCGCCTTTTGCAATTTAAACACTGTATATTGCAGAAAGTAGCTGATGAATGTAGGTTTCTAAGGCCAAGCGGGGCTGTTTCCCGAACCTCCCTCTGCCATATTTAAACTCCGTGATCTTGGTAATGAAGTGTTAAAATAGGAAACTGATTTTGTAATTGTATATTCATAAAGATTAATCTTTTTAAGCTACAAACAATAAAAGGCTAATTTTTATGCAGTGAAAGCTCAAATTCTCTGCACTCTATTCACAGGCAAACAAACAAATTTACACTCTGGTGTTAAATGGAACAGCGTTAATGCAGCATGGTGACCTAATTCGATTCTCTATAGAGAAATGATCAGTGGTATTTTACATGTTGCAGAATAGAAATAAAGTCCTAGTTTTAGTGAATGATGCAGAATAACCTCCTCGGTCTCGAAATGTTGTTTGAAATATAAAAGCTTCAGCTAATGCCTCGGCTTTTATCTTTCAAACAACATTTCTCGATCTCGGAGGTTATTCTGCAACATTCAAGAAAACGCAGACTTTATTTCTTAATTAACTACTTTAATATTAATTTATCTTTATCAAATTACCTGAGCACCAAAGGAAAGAATAGATTTTGCCAAATCATCAACAGTTCTCAAATCAATTTCATCCGCACTTTTTGACAGATGCGATTCTCTGTCATCCATGCTCATGTGACTTTTGCGGACATGGTGGTGTGTTTGTCTGGTTCTTTGTGCCATGTCCTCAGAGAACAGAAGTAGAGCCCCTTTTCTGGTGGTGAATGTCTTTGGCATGCTAATTTCCTGGACAGATTTTTTAGATGCCCTTGAGAATGAATATGTTGGTTCATCATAATGGTAAGATGTCTGTATGGGTGGAAGATAGACCCTGCTGGAGTCATTCACAAAATTGTAGTAATCCTACAATTCAACAGAAATAATACATTAATCATGTCAATTGGTATTAAAGGTTTACATTGTCATTTTCACCCATTTTTATTTTATTCATTATATTCATATGCAGAAATATTATTCAACATAAGCTAGTGACTCTATAAAATAATGTCAGTAAGTAAATATTTTGATATACATGATATATGTATAGACTAGAGACAAGTAAAATACAAAAATACAATGCAAATACAATTTACAACAGAATCTAATTTAATTTATTACATCTGGAACAGTAGACCTATAGTTGCCACTTGAGCATACGTTTAAATTATATGACTTTTTCAAATTTTATTTATCTTAAGAAATTTTTTGAATGATGAAAAAAATTATCCTAGAGATTTATTTGAATTTAACATGAATAAAATGTGCAGACTTACTGTCGATCATTATCAATTCACAAATCAAATTTCAAATATACATTTCTAAAAGCTAGGTGAGTAGTACATATAAAACAAATTTAAACATGATTGTGTTCTTTTTTGATTTTTTTGTTTTGTTTCTTTGTTTTATGTGCATGATAATTCATTTATCATGTTTATATGGATCTCTTGCCATGCAAACAACCCTGAGTACCTTGAACAATAAAACTCACATCCATGTACATCATGTCATCTCCTTAAAAGTAAAATTTCAGATTCACTGAAATTTTATCAAATATATGTATTTTTCATATCAGGAAGTGTTTAATAGAAAGGGTTTGTTTACAACAGTCTACTTAAAGCTTTCTCTGCAATCAGTATCAATCACCTTTTGTTTACACTAGATCTGTATCACATGGAAAAAAATCTTGATGCCGTGCTTAACCACCATTAATGAGCTGCATGGTATACATTTTTCATTAGTTCTTTATTGAAGCTTAGCACAACAATGCATTTAAATAGAGTTCTCTCTCTAGGGTTTAATTTCCCCATTTTTAATTCATGACCTTATGTTTCCAATCAAACCAAGTGGAACTAATCACACTAACCTTTTCTTTTTAAATCATATTCACTCAGATTTACTTAACAGTCATTTAATTGTTACATATATCCCAATACATACCCTGTATTAAAAGATGTTTAGTTACTAAAAAGGAAGTATCTTGAATAAAAGAGAATTTTTTTTTATTGTCGACTGCAGATTTCTGTGTCTGACATTTGGTTGAAAATGTGTTTTAACCCTTGATATATTATAATTATTAAAGAGGGGGGGGGGGTATTTTTTAAAATCTAAATTACGAAGCCCATAAAGTAAGATCTTTCCCATGCCAGACACATGATAACGAAAACATAACACACTGTAATTCAACAAATCTACATCCATTTAGGGTAATTATGACAATTTTCCAAAATAAAAATCGAATGCTGACTATTGAACAATTAACAGAATAATTTTAACCACAAAAAGTGTAATTACCTGAGGTTCAAACACAACGTCAATTTTTTCGTGTCCATTTTTAGTTATTTCGCCTACTCCTCGGCTAAGCAGCGAGAGATTGAGAGCGCTGCCCCCTCCAACCATCATTGAAATCTTTTCAGCAAACAAACAGGTGCCCGTTGGTTTAAATTAACACCTAAGTCGGCTTATTAACATACAAAAAGTTACATTCTTATTCAAACAGGGCACTAAAGTAATATCAATCCTTGTAAAATTAAGCTAATTACGCTTCTTCATGTTTTTATGATAGAAAAACGTGTTGTCTTAATGGTTTCACAGATTTTTCTGCTAATCCGACTTCCATGTTGTTTATCGTTGCTGTGCGCCTCTGACGTCACATCCTGTGAAGATGGCGCGCATTTTGCAAAGATTTCTAAAATTTTAAAGCAGTTTAAAGATGGCAATTGTTTTTAAAAAGACTATGACTAAATAAAATCAAAGAAAAATACACATCAAAATCCATCCACAATTAACTTCATCGACCTTGGAATTAATTGAATTCCCGCCATTTTTTCTTCGCATTTTCAGTTTTTGTAATCTTTGGGGGTTCGACTAGTCTGGTAATGGTCAATGTAAAGATGTTAAATAAATTCATAATATCCCAAAGAAAGGTCTTGTCACAATGAATATAACTTTATATTAACAATACTCAATGCGGTAAGCTGTCATTTTATAGTACATTGTTCAACTATGATGCTAAGAAACTGGAAACCAACCATACTTGTGTTTTCCACTTCATAAGAATTTATTATCTTATCTTTCCAAGTTAAGAATAAGTGCACATAAGTTGTACGTAGAAACAGGTAGATACTGTAATCCTGTCATTCCTAGAGAAAATAGATTTTGTTTCCAATGTAAAACTATTGTTAAAGATGAAAAACACTTTTTACTTGATTGTCCTGTGTATATAAATGACAGAAAAAAGTATTCTAGGTTACTAGATGTTAATAACTTATCTTGTTTGCTTAATCCACATAACTTTATATCTACGAAACAAATCTGTTTATATATCAGAGACTGTTTTGATATTAGAAAAAAGCTTACAATAGTATAATATTTTGCAATACATGTATATGGCTAACAACACATTTCTGTATATAAATATCTGCTTTAGTGCCAATAAAGAATTGAGTTGAATTGAATATATAGGCCTACACTGAAATATACATGTGCAGATCCAATTAATATATAAAAGTTATGGGCAATCATGTTAAAGTTTTTGAGACGGATCAACAGATTTTGTGACAGATCATCGCAAAAACTAAGAACATGTACATGAATTACTTACGGGGACTTTGAAACACGAGATTGAATGTCTGTTTGTCTAAATGCAAATATCAAACTTCAAGGTCAAGAGATCAGAAATGCTGTTACCTAAAGCGCATATGATCAACTTAATTTTTAAAAATTATGGACAAAGTCAAAAGTTACTCTAAAGCGGACCAAACTCCAAGGTCAAGGGGAACTTAGCTGCAGAACTATAGTGTTATGGTTTTATATATCAGTCTTTGACTATAACGCTACAAATCCCTTACTGCAAAAACGTACTATTTATGGCGGAAGATTTTTTGCGCACTGTTTGGGAGCATTTCTCCACTTTCCAACTTTGGTAAATCAATGAAAATATTGTACATCTGAAATATTAAAGCCATAGTTCCAATTGTTCAAAAGTTACGACCAAGGTTAAAGTTAGTTTTAAAAGGTATGTCAAACTCTACTAATATCAAGATCGAAATTGTTGATTTCTAAAGGAAGGCCTATATATCACAAGGAATATAATTTGACTGAAATATGAAGACCCTAGTATTTAGTGTTCAAAAGTTTCGTACAACGTTTAATTTTTTTTTATAATTGGATCAAACTCAAAGGTCAAAGTTAAAATATCTATATCCATGGAAATCTCTTAATACAATGAATATACACATGTATTTGAGGTATGAAAGCCCTAGAAACAACAGTTCAAAAGTTATGTCCAATAAGTTAAACGTTGGGTTAATTCTTGCAAAAATTGGGTCAAACTTCAAAGTCAAAAGGTCAAATTATGTTGCTACCAAGAGAAACGTAGAAACGCCTTGTTTCAATACATGTACACTTGTGAAATATGAGAGTTATAACTCCAACCAATCAAAAGTTAAAGACCCAATTTTTTTACCGTACGGTTACCTGAGGAGGGGGAGTGGTCGAAGTACCGGTGATGTTATTTACCTGGAGACCCCCAATACCCAGAGTGTCAAAAATCTCTGTACACGTAGCAGTACACATGAAGTCTGTGTTTGGTAATCAGGGTCAACACTACGTGTTTTGTGTCTAGTTTTGAGTGAAACTACGTAAAATAATTATTTTAATATGAACTTTATTTTGTAAACTAACCGCATTCATCGTACGTAATGTTTTGAAGGAAAAAAATATTAAGATTTATCGTTTTATAAAATGTTTCCGTTAAATAAAAAAAAATCACTAGAAAAAACTACAAAGAATTAACATTTACTGTTTTAATCTTCAGTAAGAGAAATCACTGTAATAAAAAAGTATAAATATTGAAATAAAAAAATAATTAATCCATTTATCCGTCGTGCATGTGAACAATTACTACGATCGGATATTTTTTTAAATATATAATTTTCTGGTCAACAATTTCCATAATATTCAATATTTTCGACTATTCGTGTGTTAACAAATTTTTTCGTTGGAAAATCGATCACTATTAATTATCTTCAGCTTTTCTTACGAATATAGACAGACGCTAGAGGAAATTCGAGCATTAATTCTGACATTAATTTCTGTACTACATCGTGCAGATTGTTTAGCCTTTGTACAAAATAAAACATCTTTTGTAAACTATATGCCGATAATGCTGAATATTGCTAATTTTTTTCCGGACAAACAGACAAACGGACACAGCGAATGTAATGCCATAACCTTTCAACGGTTCGTACTTAGGCTTCCATTTTTTCAAAGGGGTTTCCCTGTGACGACCCCGTCCCCTTTTTTAAAATGAAAATCAACTATCTTGTTTTTAAAAAAGTTTCAATTTTTTTTTAATTTAGCTATAGTTCTGTAAAGTTGGTGTTATGGTTTTCATATTACACATGTATATTTCGTTTGGCAAAACCAGTAGTTTTACTTTTTCTTTTGACCTTGGATTTGACCTTACTTTTAAAAACTTTTTTCTTTTAATTATTTTTGAATGATTGGTTTTAGGGTTTTCATATTTCACACATGTATTACATGTGACAGGGCCTTTCTTTAAGTACCATTACTTTTGACCTAGACCTTTGACCTACGGTACCTAAGTCTTTTGGAAAAAACCCAACTATTTTCAGCCATTACTTTTCAACGGTTGGTGGTAAGGCTTTTGTATTTCACTGACAGGGGTCAAATACAAAAACTAATTTCTTGTGTAAATATAAAAGAAAAAGGAATATCCCTAAAACATTGTTAGCGCGATTTCGGATATTTTTCTGCTGTCCGCGTTCGATTTCATGCATCGATCCGGAAGTTTACGTGTAGCAACAGTTGCGCAGAACCGGAATACGACAGCTTCCAATCAAGAGTTGCCACATTTGCCGGTACGGCAAAATAACTTGAACATTGCATCAACTAAACACCTTAACTTAAACAGAAAAAACATAAGCCTATAGTAGGGGGACATTTCTCTGTCGGTAAGTGACTTAAATACGCCAATATCTGCTTCCATCCGTTTCGGTAACCAGATCTGTAGACAGTAAAATCCACGTGTTGTTTACAACCGAATAAACCAGCTGATTCGCTTGTCAGTTATATATGTATCTTTTATTAGTAGCAGTGCACTATATGACAATTTTATTTTCAAAAGGGATCAATGGAATCTTTCATTTAAAGTCAATCTTTACTGACGTCAGTGATGAGGACTAAAATAATGCACATATGTCATTGTCTTGCTGGAAGACATATTATTTTTTATAGTTGTACCTTCCATTGATTGCATTGTTCTTCAATTGTACATATTGTCTATTGAAATATTATGAAAAGAAAAATATATAAAAAAAGGAAAAATGGTTATATTTGTATTGAAAATATTTTGGCATAGGCCATTGAATCTTTACAATTCTAGAAACTTCTCCAACAGTCCTGGCCCGGGAAAATGCGAACATGTTCTCAGTACTCTGGTGTCAAATACTACATAAATTGAAATGATTATAAACTTCTTCAAATATACTATGAACAGTATGAATAGAATTAAATGTCTAGAATATCCAGCCCTAAGTCACTTGTCACTTGTTATGCATACAGAATCTTCTTTATCATGTTACAGTTTGATTATTATCAGCAGATTATGTAATTATTGTCATCAGTTAAGCCCCAGAGGATAATGTAGGTTTTACGATACACACTCATTAATACTTCCTGATTTTTATACTAATAACTTAAAAATGTTTGATGGAAAAAGTTATGTTCTAACAAACCTACAGATTAATATCATGAATCCTGAATAATTACATTGAAATTTTGTTGCTAAATAAAGTTTATTTGTGTTACAGTTATGCACTGCCTTCGAGGAGGATGGCTAGCTTTGCTAGCAGTAATAAGCATAATATTACCAACAGCATGTAAGTAATGCATTTTGAATAGTAGAAATAAGAATATCAGGTTTAATATGATACCAATTTATCAACAAATAAAAATAAAGTTTTGGAAATTACTAAATAAATTTTATAAATATTTCAATTCTTAAATAATTTTACATACTACATCCATATATTTTTAGTGATAAATAGGTACAATGACATTGATAGACTTTCCACTGTTTTTAGATGGTGCCAGTCTTGCTGTGATGTCCATTGATCTTGGAAGTGAATTCATGAAAATAGGAATTGTGAAGGTAAGATGATGAATAAAATCTACATTTGTTGAAAAACAAAAAAACTGATCTAATAATGGAAGGAGTGTATGTGACACAATATATACAGAATTAAGATTTTAAATTATTTCTTGCATATTTTTCAGCCTGGTGTTCCTATGGAAATTGTCCTAAATGAGTGAGTACCTTTTAGTCTCTTGATAGAGTAAAAAATACCAAAATAATTTATGTCTGGTGTAAGATGGAATCAGTATGCATAATTTACCTGTAAAGAAATTTGTCAAGTCCTTATGTTAGTATATTATAATACCGTAATCAGACAGTGTATCTTTGATGGCACACTTCAGCTATTAACAAAATTGACAAAACTACTACATGTACAAGCCAGCTTGGCATAAAAACCCTTTTTCTAATCTATCATTTTCCACCATTAAGGAATTCATCTTGTTGAAATCATATTAATTTGTGTTACTATATTTTGCCATTTTTTAGTGAATCTGCTAGAAAGACATCAACTATTGTAGCTCTTAGAAATGGGGAAAGAATGTTTGGTTCAGCGGCAGAAAATACGGTTTGTTGATGTTTATATAATCTGTTTAGCATTTTAGCTTTTAAAATTGAATATTTCTTTTGTTTTGGTTTAAAAAACATTTATCTGAGAGATTCTCTATAGATTATTGTAAATGTATTATATTTGGCGTGTACGATATTTAGCGGAAAATGATTTTTAAACAAGTTAGCATAGATTTGATTTAGCGCATTTCTTGATGTTCTTATTCATGTATCAATGTTAAAGACATTTAGCGATGTACTTGAATTAGCGGAAGTATGTTTCCGCCAAAAGCGCAAAAAAAAATACACCGCCAAATGTAATACGTTTACAGTATATACATTCATTTATATCAAAATGATTAATGAAACATTTGCAGGCTGTGAAATTTCCCAAGATGGCATATTGGTATTTAACTCAAATTATTGGTAAACGATTCGAAGACCCACATGTAGAGATGTACAGAAAAAGATTTCCCTATTATAACATAATCAAGGATGAAGTTCGAGGGACACCACTATTTAAAGTAGATGAGTAAGTTTAAAAGTAATCTGAAGATTCAATTACTTAAAAGCAATTGATGAGTTTATCATTTTTTAATAAATGTATAGAAATGTAACTTTTTTTTTTGCAATATTGGAGTTGCACATTTATTACATTTTATGTACATGTAGTATCTAGAATTCGTGCATATTAAAAGAAAAAAAGAAGACCCATTTCCACCAAAAATTTGTGACCGCGTTTATAAATAAATACCACGCGGAAAAAAGTACTTCTACAGTAATTGAGTTTAAATGTTGTAAGAAATTGTATTTTTAGTCCATATTTAACTTCAGACTCATTCAAAACATCAATGGCATTCAAGATTCTGAAGTTCATCTTAAAAATGTGCAGATTTTAATTTTGTTATTGTCAGTCTTTCAAACATACAGTATTTCTTTATAGTGAGACCACATACAGTCCAGAAGAGTTGTTGGCTATGGTGCTGGAAAAAGCCAAGAGTTCAGCTGAAGCATTTGCAGGTAATTCACCATTTTGAATTCTAAAAAGAATTTAATTGATAGTAAAACTAAAAACTGATTCATATTTATAGTGGCAGATAATCTGATTATACAAATTCTAAATTTTAGACTTTAACTAGGCAAAGATTATGAAGACAAAGGTGCCTGAGTGCTTGAACAATACACAGGTTTTTATACTGAATCTTTTTTACCCCTGTAACTTCTTTTTGTTTTCAGATACTCCTATTTCTGATGCGGTGATCACTGTTCCCTCATACTTTACACAAGCTGAGAGAAGGGCTGTAAAAGAGTCTGCGGAAATGGTGGGAATAAACGTCCTACAGCTGCTCAGTGATAATGTCGCAGGTAATCTATAAAACATAAATACTATTTGTAAATTACTTCATGGGGAATATGTCTTAACATTGTTTTCCAACATGTCTCATTATCAATTTTGTTTTTGGAAGTCATGCGAGCTCTTTGAAATGTTTATAAATCTATGCACTCATCTTTAAAATACATCATCATCATGTTTTTAACAGTTGGCTTGAACTATGGTGTGTTTAGAAGAAAAATGTTCAATAGCACTACACAGTACTACATGTTTTATGATGCTGGAGCCACAAGTACATCTGCCACAATTATAGGTTAGTATTTGAAACTTTTATTTATTTAAACCAAAGAGTGAATATCTAAAGAGAACAGTCAAACCTTGTTATATCAAACTCAATGGGACCAAGAAAAAAAAACTGAAGATATCTAAGGTTACAAGATAATGAGGGTAAAATACTTTTTAAAAAGTGGTTTAGACTCCCAAAACGCTTCAACATAACCTTGGTATTCAAGATATCTGTTTTTGAAGATACCAAAGTTCAACTTTTGTACAGTGTTTTGTACTGGTATTTAATGGTAACTGTTGGTTTTTGTACAGGATATCAGATGGTCAAAGTCAAAGAGGGTGACAGAGTGGAGACATATCCTCAGCTGTCTGTCAAGGGAGTAGGGTGAGGACTTCTTAAGATAAACATAACTCTATGCGCATGAGCTATAGAACCAGGAAACCCCCTTGATAGAAAAGAAAATATTAAATACTCTATGTTATAAATACTATATAAAGTCTGTTCAGTTTTCATCTCCTTACATGGGGAGATGGTAGGGAAATTATACATATTTGGCTAGTGGCTAGAAATGTGTATGTTATATTTGTAGGAGCCAATCGAATTGATTTTAACAATTCTATTCTTGTTTAATAGGTTTGACAAGTCATTGGGAGGTCTGGAGATGACTCTACGACTGAGGGAGCACCTTGCCAAGTTATTTAACGCCCAGAAGAAAACCAAAACTGATGTCTTTACTAATGATAGAGCCATGGGTAAACTGTTTAAAGAGGCTAATAGAGTGAAGAAAGTCCTCAGTGCAAACTCAGAACACATGGCACAAGTAAGGCAGATTTTTTTTTCAAGCATATGTACCCTATTCATATATCATTTCAATCTATAATTCATTGATCTCAACTTGGAAAGTTTTTGTGCAAAACATTTTTGTTGTTGTTGCTTAAAGTAAGGAAGAACACAATGTAATGTCTTTAACGTTTTGGAGAATAAAATCCTACAGAGTATACTGAATGTTTTTCTCATTTTTCCCTCAGGTGGAGGGCCTATTGGAGGACATTGATTTCAAGGCCAAGGTCACTCGAGATGATTTTGAAGAAATGAACAAGGATTTGTTTGACCGTGTCCTCCAACCTATTGAAGATGCACTTAAAACATCACACATTACTCTGGTATGGCAATATAATTTAAGGTTCTTTCACCCTTTGATAGGAGAGATAACTCTTTATTGATGAATATCTAGTTTCCTTTCTAGAATTTGCAACATACATGTATAACAATAATTTTTTTTTTAACTTTCAACCCTTCATAGTATGCATAAAATGTGCATATAATATAAATTAGATTTCATTTGGAAAATCATGAAATCAGAATGTTTATTTGTTTGAAAAGAAGGTTGATGAGCCTTTTAAAATGCAACACGTAGTTTTGTATGATTTCTCATTGGTTTAGTATTTCTAACTTTAAATTGTATTTATTTTCTCCCTTTCCCCCTACAGCCAGAAATTACAGATGTTATTTTGATGGGTGGTGGTACTAGAGTCCCTAAAATGCAGGACATGTTACTGAAATACATCAAAAGGTTTGTATTAAAACACGAAATTGTCCCAGAATAAGTGACACCTGGAGTTAGACAAGACAGTCATCAGTTTTGTGTCTAGCAATAATTTGAACCTATTGAATTATTTTACAGAGATGTCCTGGGAAAAAGCATAAACACAGATGAAGCCGCAGCATTAGGGGCTGTGTATCATGCTGCAGATCTTGGGAAGGGATTCAAAGTTAAAAAGTTCTTAATCAAGGATGCTTGTCACTATCCCATTGTTGTAAGTTAGGTTAACATTTTCTTTATTCGTACAGTACATATTTTTAAGTATGTAACTTTAAGAATTCTGAAATCATAAATCATTTTAAGAGAGAGAGCCTTGCTTGCTATCAGATTCAAATTAAAATTTTAAAACTGGATTCCAGCACTTCACTAGTAATTTGATATTCACTGAATCTTGCATGCCTGATCATTGTTATATAGAATAGAAGAGGGTTTTTTTTTTAATGACAAACTTTAAAGAAATTGCTATTATAATTTACATCTATTAACAAAGTTGTTAAAAATACATGTACATGTAAACAATATGGAAAATGTTTTTTTTTTCCTGAAGACAACCATCTTAGGATGAAAACTGGGTAGAAAGTTTTCACTTTAAATATTTTCAAGCTCAGATTTTCATTTCTTTCTTATTACTTCAAATTAAAAAAAAAAATTCTCAAAATTGTCTTGTTTTTCTGTTGTAGGTAGAATTTGAGAAACAGACAGCTGAGACAACAGAAGACAAACCTAAAGTTGTCAAAAGGACCTTGTTTGGAAGAATGAATCCTTACCCTCAGAAGAAAGTGATGACCTTCAACAAGCATGTGAAAGATTTCTCCTTCAATGTCACGTATGGAGACTTAAGTTTCCTGAGTGCTGAAGATTTAAAGTAAGTCAAGAAAAATCTTGATTATGAATATGCTCTTTTTTTCTTTGACACTAAAATATGGAGTCAGAAGGTTTTTTAAGTGCTGAGGAATTAAAGTAAATCAAGAAAATTTTCAATATGAAATTGTCCTCTCCTTCTTTTGACTCTCAAATACAGGAGTTAATGTCTTTCAAATGAGAATATCTTGTTTCATATCAATCTGTGGTAAAACTCTTGTCAACTCAAGATAAATGCAAACTTTGCAACATTAATTATTGATCATTTTATACCTACTTTTTTGTTTAGATCCTTCCCTGACCCTCTGATCCACACCTATCACTTGAAGGGAGTGGAGGAAGCCTTGAAGAAACACGCAGAAAAAGCGGAGAGTAAAGGGGTGAAGTCTCACTTCAGGATGGACGAGGATGGAATCCTGCATCTAGATAAGGTAAAGCAGCTGTGTACGGCTATAAGGGGATTTTATAAATCATTGTACAGTTTATGTAAAAAGTGGGTCTGATATCTGATATTAAACTGTGTTTTATAAATAACAGGTAGAATTTGTGTTCGAGAAGGAAGGCGAGGCAGAAGAATCCACTTGGTCAAGTGAGTAGAGATATTCTCTTCATGAAAAAATAGTACCGATACACACACCCACAAAAAGTATAATGATAATAACTGTTTTAATGTTGTCACATAGTAAAATGTCTTCAATGTTTTATGTAGAGCTTGGAGATACTATAAGTGGGCTGTTTGGTAGGAAAGACAAGAAAGAAGAGGAGAAAAAACCAGCGACAGATGAAACGGCCCAAGAGGTACGTCCCACTGATTGATGTAGGTGTACTGTTTATATACTGCACATATACTGCACAACAGGTAATGTCCA
Organism: Saccostrea glomerata; assembly: GCA_003671525.1. Taxonomy (NCBI): domain Eukaryota; kingdom Metazoa; phylum Mollusca; class Bivalvia; order Ostreida; family Ostreidae; genus Saccostrea; species Saccostrea glomerata. The sequence continues at coordinate 1,160,684 of PRKT01000010.1, read as the reverse complement.
ATTGAATAATCAATTATTGTTTATATAAAACTTCTGTACTTTCTTTTTAGAGAAGTTTTGATCCAAAAATTTATTAACACAACCCCAAATGCAGATAGTATACTAACAAAATATTGTAATGTCCTTTTTTATGCTCATTTTTTATACCAATGATATGCATAAACAAAACCTTGATTCATCCTTCCTTATATGTTGTTTTCTTTTTGGTTTTATAGTGTTGTTTTTTTAGTTTTATTTTTTGCTTTTGTTTCATATTTTTTGTTGAACTGCATGCTTTATTTGCATAAAGGGAGACAAATCGAGCGATAAATCTGGTGAGGGGAAAAAAGAGCCTGAGGAACAACCAAAAGCAGACAGTGGGGACAAAAAGGTTCCTAAAAAAAATATCATAGTCTCTGTCCTTGTATTCATGTTCGCCTAAACTCTCTGTTCAAGTATTTACATGTATGTCTCAAAGCTTACTGTGTTCTCCTTATTGTCTGTGTTCTGTATCTCTGTCACTGCACAAGTTTTATATTGTGCCACTATAATATCTGTCAATGCATAACACTTTGTAACATACATATACATTCTGATAATATTAATTTTTTTCAAATTATGAGTATTTCTGTTTGGTTCTCGTTATCATGTACTTCTAGTTTGGTCTGAGGGCTTAGCTAATATCCGTCTTTTGAATGTTTTTTATAAGTGTTGAATTAAAATTAACATATTTTATATTACACATTTTAACATAGAATTTTAACATATAATTATATTTAAACCATCATCAGAAATGGTCAATTCTTTGTTGATTTTGAGGATGTCAATATATCTTATATGTCTAATAACAAGCTATTTTTGAAAAAATAAAGTGCTTTTTTCTGTTTTAATAAACTTGTAAAATATTCTCCATAAAAGTTTAATTACTGACCAGTTTAATAAGTGCTTCTTAATTATGTTCTAAATTTTTACTACAGATTCCAGCAGATGAGGATAAAAAGAAAGAAGAAACAACCGAAAAACCTGCTGAGGAGAAAAAGGTTGATGATAATAAAACTGATAAGAAAGACTCGGAGAAAGCTGACAATACAACGAAAACAGATAACAAAACAGAGGAGGTCAAGGTCAGAGTTGTCATGGTTACTGTAATTAAAAATAAAATCAGAAAGTTACAGGCTATTTTATGTAGATATGAAATTAAAGATTATACACCTGTATACAAGAATTGTAATAATTGTTTTATATTACATTTTATCTATATATTTTTTTCTATAAATAGCCTAAAGTGTTGGTCATTAGAGAAGACATCACTGCAGAGAATGTTTCTTTTGACATCCCTCCTATTCCTGCAGAAACATTTAAGGCCTCCAAGAAAAGGTAAGAATTTGATAACTATTTAAATTTATGAAAAGTATTATAAAAATAAACATGCAAGAAAGTTCATATTTTTGCAAGTTTTCACTGAGGAAGCAGTTAAAACTGTTAGTTGAAAACTTTTGTAATTTTTCAGGCTCGCAGAATTGACAGCTAAAGACAAAGAAAAGAAATTGTTGGAGAAGGCTAAGAATGACTTGGAAGCTTTTGTGTATGATATGGGTGACAAGATTCATGATGATGACCATCAGAAATGTTCCACAGAAACCGAGAGAGAGGAGTTATCCAAGATGTTGTCTGATGCTGGGGAGTGGATGTATGAACAGGAGGAAGACGCAAAGAAAGAGGTAAATAAGAACTTAGAAATTGGAACATTTTTATAAGGTAAAAGTAAGTGTACCAGTGTGGACATAATTAACATTCTGTATCAAAACTTTTTGGATTGTGTAAAACAAACAGCTGTATGGAATGGAATTTTAGCAATAAATTATCATTTGTTACTTCTTTATTGCTTCTTGTCTGTGTTTATATGTGATTTGCATAAAATTCTATTGTAGAAATTATTGAAATTGTTTACAGGTGTTCCAAAATAAGCTAAAAGAGTTAAAGAAAGCAGTTAAAGACCTGAAGTACCGAGTCAAGGAGCTTTTAGAACGTCCTAAGGCTTTAGAGGCTCTGAACTCAATGCTGAATCACTCAGAATATTTTTTGGTCAGTGTGAAGAATTTGACCTTGGGAGAGGATCCTATGTTTACAGAGGTGGAGGCAAACACACTGGAGAAACTCATCAATGAGTCATATGTAAGTTGTTAAAAAAGACATTTTTTGATGTTAAACAATTAGTACATGTAGATAAGAAACGATTCTCAATAACTGTTAAGGTCTGAAGCAATGCACATCAGTAATACTTTAATGTGTTAATAGTATAATGTTCCTAGGTACCCAGACTTTCTGATAGTCAATTTCACTGAAAGTAACATTATAAAAATTATTTGATTGTCATTGTTTTGTACAAGACTGTTTTCATGTCTTTAAAGCAATGGTTAGATACAATGACAAAGGAACAGAATCTCACCCCCTTGACACAAAAACCCAAAATGTTGGTGGAGGATATTGCCATGAAATACCAAGCTTTAGACAGAGAAGTCAAATACCTCATCAACAAGGCCAAGATATACCGCCCTAAGGCCAAACCTAAAACTAGTAAAAACACCACGTCTACAAATAATACCAAAACTGAGGACACAAAGAAAGAATCTTCAACCGGAGATGGTGAGAGATTACTTTTATAACTTTGCATAAATTTTAATACAGTATATAAGAGAATTTCACCTCATATCTTATCTTTGCCCATTTGCCAATGTCAACAGCGGGAAAAATCAAATGGTGCAAATGAAGCAGTTTGAACACAACTGCAAAAAGTACAAAGGTTGAAAGTAGTCCTCTATTCAGTAGTCAAATTGCCTGGAATTGAAATTAGTATAACTTTTTTTATTTACTATAAACAGATAAAAAAGCAAAATCTGATAAGGATGAGGGACCACAGTTAGATGTACCAGAGACAGAGACTAAGGCCCCCAAAAGGAGGCCCAAGTCAAAGCGAGGGGAGGAGAAAACAGAGGGAGAAGAAGAGATTTTACAATTAGGTAAGATATGTAGCTTGTTTTGCTATTGTGTTCATAGAGGTGTAGAGTTTTAAGTTATTAAATCTAAAAGGTACCAAAGATCTACAAAAAAAAATTGTGATACCTTATTTTTCCAAAAAAGTTACCTGGTAACTTTCTTGGAAAAATAAGGTATCACAATTTTTTTTACTAGAAAAAAATTCTGAATTTTTCTTGTATAATGAATATAAAAGTTTAACTCTTTTATAAGTAATGATATATATATAAATATTTTCTGATTTATTTGTCATATTTATGATTTTTTTTCAGATGAGAGTGATAAACAAGAGAAATCAGAAGATACAACAGATAAAACAAAGGATACAGATGACACAGTGACACATGACTCTAGTGATTTATAACCCCATGGGATATTAGGAATAATATATTGAACAACTTACTCATTACATTTTGGTTGGATTTAAAGATGAAATGTTTTGCAATTGTGTGCTCGACATGCAAAGTTAACGGAATTTAGATTTTGGGCAAAGGATTAATTTCTAAATTTTGCCGTAAGAATTGTCATGAGATTTAATTTCACATGGACTGTGTGAACAGAAATAAGTTTAAGATTATTTTAAGGCCTAAAGAAAGATAAAATACCGATTTTATCAATTACATAATACTTTGTTTTATGAAAGAACAAAGTAATGTTGAGAGAATGAAATTATTTTTTCTTAGCATATCATTCAGTATTTTCAAATGTAAATCTTTCAAGATCATGAACTGTACGTGCTTAGACTGTTAGGAAAATCTCTTTCTTGCTGTGCTTGATGTTTATTGACTATTTATTTTCATGGAAATCATTTACTGTACATGAGAAAAGAACCAGTTACAGGACAGTAACAGTACCTTAAGGTAGGTCCGTACTTTCAGAATTTTCTGTCAAACTGTTTATTTTTCGATTTGAAAATCTTGAATAAGTTATAATCTAACTAAAACACCCATAAAAAACATATCTTTGCAGGTTAATTTTCATGCCACATGTCTCGGAGTATATACCTCTAAAAATTCAACAGCCAAAATTCAACATATTGAAGTGTTACATCATATTTTATTTAGCTATGTACCAAATCACATCTAATTATTGTTAAAACTTAGGAAAATCATAAATATTCATTTGTCAAGAAAATATTTTTTTTTCTATTTGAAAACACTAAAAAATTGATGTTGATTCTGTCAAAATCTTTCAGAGAAAAAGCTCAAAATACCTTTATTTTAAATATTCCCCAAAATCTTATATGTTTAAATGCTATTTTTTCTTTACAATTATTTAAAATTATATCTAAGGTTAGCAAAAAAACATACTTTATTATGGTTGACCAGAAAATTTTTACAAAACAGCCTTTTGAACACCTATACCCCCATTTTTGTATATGTATTGTTTCAATCGCTCTTCGCAAAACTTATAAAAAAGTAAATTTAAAAAGATGATGTAGGCTAAAAATTAAAGATAGATAGATCTCAAGTTAGTTTGTTAAAAAAAAATAATTAAAAAGCTTTAGGTCCATAAAGGCAATTAAGAATTCTCTGTATGTGTATGTACTAAATTACATATAGATCCTATGGACAGAGTGCAAAGTGGTTATTCCTATAAATAGTGTACATTAAATGCTTTGTGTGCACAATGACACTATAATAAACAAATATAAACTTGCTACATTATTTTCAATCATCAAAAAAGATTTTATTTCAATAGACAAGGATAATGAAAATTTTACTTTGTTGTGTAAAATTAAAACCGGATCCGTAAAAGTGTGGACCTGCCTTAAGTGTTCAGTTCTGACCTCCCCAGAAATTGACCTACCTTAGTTAAATCCTATTTTATTTGCATCTTGACTTTAAGTCATAATACTTTTGTAGTGTGAATGGATTGATGAATGGACAACATGGCGTATTTGTTGTATAAATGATGTAAGAAATAATGAATTATTTATGAACATTTATGAATGCTGTTGTTTTAGTTAATGTTTTCATGTGATGCCATGCTACAGGTGATGGCATGGTGTATTATAGATAGTGTATGGTGATGAAAAATTGTAACAATGGTAAGAAAATTATCCAATAAATTGGAATTGTGAGGCATTTGGTGCTCTAGGGTCATTACTACATTTTATATGGCACCTTTACATTCCCTATTCATTTATTTTTGGTTATCCATGCAGATGTTTGAACTCATGATTAGACTTTGTATGTGTGTTCAAATTTGACATATGTAGTGCAAAAGAAGAGATAGTTTTGCTTGAAAAAGGATGGTGCAAAGTTTTTTGGTAGAATGTTATGTCCTTATTGTTGGTGAAACAAAAAAATTAATTAAAATTTATTTACACTATTAAAAGCTTCATTATTTTTTTACCTTGATCTTTCTTAAGACCTTAGTTTAATTTTTATTCCAGTTGCCAGATTTAAAAAAAAAGTTTAGATGGTGTCACAAGCTGTTGTAAGATGACCATACTTGCACGTAGATGTTTGCCTTTATAAATGTACTTGCCTATATTTTAGTAACAAGAAAGAAGCCACAAAAATTCCATGATTGAAAAAAAAAATCAGTTTTTCAACACCAAACACCGCTGGATGAAAATCAAATTCCAAAATCAGTTTTATAGCTGCTTTTGTGATCAGTCACCCATTGTCCATCCGTCCTGTAAACTTTTCACATTTTCAACTTCTTATCAAGAACAACTGGACCACTTGGGAACATCCCTTGGTGAAGGGGAATTTTTAAAATGAAGGGTGAAGTCCCCTTACAAGGGAGTATAATCAAGAAAAGACAAAAATAGAATGGGGTCATTAAAAAAATCTTCTCATAAACCACTGGGGCGGAAAAGCTGAAACTTGTGTGGAAGCATCCTGGGATAGTGTAGATTCTTATTTAATTTCTTCAAGTCATGACCCCTGGGAGGTAGGGCTGGGCCACAATAGGGAAAACTTAATGATTTAGATATGATATGTTGTCAACTATCATTTGGCTTTGAAAAATTTCAAAAATTTTAGTATTAAAATTGGATAATTTTTGTACATCTTCCTATGAATCGAGCTCTTCTAGAGGAGATCAATATAGTCTAAAAATGGCCACGACCCCAAAGCCCCTTTAATGAGGAGAACAGATTTCTATCCAGGACTTTGTGGAAAAAACAAAATTTTTACTCTGATCAATTAATCCAAGATGAAATTTTAAATTTTAAAAAGTTTATGCAGTGATTCTCTCTATCATCTTCTTACATGTAATATGAATGAACTGCCGGAAACAAGAGGCCCATGGGCCACAACACACTCGAGTAACATATCCTTTTGAATCTACACTGATTTTCCCAATATACTTTTTAACTCACCTGAGCCAAAGACTCAAGTGGGCTTTTCTGATCACATTTTGTCCATCATCCAACCGTCTGTATGTAACCTTTTCCCATTTTCGACTTTTTCTGAAGAACCACTGGGCCAATTCTAACCAAACTTGGTACAAAGCATCCTTGGGTGAAGGGGAATTTAAAATTTTTAAAATAAAGGGCCAAGTCCCTTCACAAAGGGAGATAATCAAGAAAAAAAGACAAAATTAGGGTGGGCCGGGTCATTAAAAAATCTTTTTCTCAAGAACCACTTGGCAAGAAAAGCTGAAACTTATGTGGAAGCACGTACCTTAGGGTAGTGTAGATTCTAAATTGTTCAAACCATGACCCCCAGGGGTTGGGAGGGGCCACAATGGGGAATCAAATTTTTACAAAGAAATATTTATGAAAAAACTTTTAAAAGTCTTCTTCTCAAGAACCGCTGGGCCAGAAAAGCTGAAACTTATATGGAAGCATCTTGGGGTAGTGTAGATTCTAAATTATTCAAATCATAACCCCTGGGAGTGGGGCGGAGCCACAATAGGGAACCCAAGTTTAACATTATGATACATGTATATAGATTTTTAAAAAAAAAATCTTCTCAATTAAGAACTACTTTGCAAGAAAAGCTGAAACTTTTGTGAAAACATCCTAAATGGGCAGTGTAGATTCTAAATGGTTTAAATCATGACCCCCAGGGGTAGGGTAGACCCACAATTTGGAATCGAAGTTTTACACCAAACTTTATAGGAAAAATCTTTAAAAATCTTCTCAGGAACTACTGGGCCAGAAAAGCTGAAACTTAAGCGAAAGCATCCTGGGGTAGTGAAAAATTTTACTTTGTCCAAATTATGACCTGTAGGGTAGGGTGGGGTCACAATAGGTATTACAAAGGGGAAATCTGGTAGAGAACAGTATGGTCAAAGCTACTCAGGTGAACTATGTGGCCCATAGGACAACCCTACACCAAGGCATGGTTTGCACAAACTTGAATCTGATGGAATTCCTCAATACATAGATAATCATGGATAAGAAAGCTCTTAAAAATTTTTGTATTTTATGTATTATTATGTGAAATTTTGATTAGCCATTGTGGCCTCATCCCACCGAGGGTCATGATTTGACAAAAGTTAACATCTAGTGATCTACACTTCCTGAAGAAACTTGTATGTTAATAGAACTAACAATTGCTTCTTGATAAGAGGACTTTTCACAAATTTCCCTTCATATTCCTATGAAAAAACTTGATTGCCTATAGTGGCCCTTCCTTCCCTCAGAGGTCATTATTTGAACAAATTAGAATCTATACTACCTGAGGATGCTTCCATATATGACCATGCTGTTTTTGAGGGGAAAAAGACTTTTAAAGATTTTCCTTATTTTTAATAAGACTAATCAAGACCTTGCTGTTCTTGAGATTTTTTGTAAGCTTTGATGTCCCAAAAGTGGCCATAATGGATAAACCATGATAAAACACCATGAAACTAAGCTGATGTATTACTCTCAATCCACCATCATGATATGTCGCAGCAGAAACCCAAAATATAAAGAACTCATTCTTTAAAATCATTTTTATTATTTTTTGAAGATTGAAATTTTCATAGTATATGTCAAACACAAAAACAAACACAGTGTGAATTACAACATATGCTCATGTTTGTTTATATTTGCCATTATTCCACTGCATATACACATTTTCATATTTGCATGGCTTTCAGTTTTTCAGTGTGCATAATTTTCAATCATTACTAACTTTTCATTATGGAATTTTCACCTTGTTATATTGTACAACTAAATATACACCAATATTTTGCAAATCTCAAAGGCCCTCTCAGAATACATAATTTCCATGCAAATTCAGCATGTATAGACATTGTGTCTACAGATGACTGCACTGACATACAAAGGACAAGATAGGCAGAGATCCCTTTTCAGCCCCTGATTTGGTGTGTCATTTAGAATGATGCAAGTTTATAAATAAATACCAGTTGCCATCCCTGCCACAAAACGAGTAAAGGTTCTAAATCATGGGATTGTAAAAAGGTAAGAATTTCCAAACTTTCTCATTATCTTTTTTTTTAATTTTGGCCAATTTACAATGATTTCATGGCACATTTTGCATCAGAAAATATAGAGCACAACCTTGCCTATCTACCAAATTAATAAATTTCATACCCTAAATCAGATGCATTTATGTACAAAAATCTCAGATAGGCAAGCTTGTGCTCCATGTTTTCCAAAGAGAAACATATTTAAAATATGACGAAACTCCACCAGAATTGACAACATTTGGGAAAATGTCTTATTTCTGCACCCTCTTGTTGCCTCTGTGTTAGCTTTGAATCAAAATTAGAGCTGGTTTTAAAACGATGATCATCTAAAGTTTTTCACTTCAAATTTTCACAACTTTGACAATGTTCTGCTTTTTACATGAAATAAAGGGCAAAATTCATCCATTAGCATACCTTGTCCTATTGCAGCAAACTTTCAAAATTTTAGAGCCTCATTTCAATTGCAGATTAAGTGGTCAATAGCTAAATTGTACCTTAAGTAATTCATTAATGGGATGTAAATCCATTTTTATTGATGGTCATCATTTTTTTTTAAAATCTCCAACATCAAAAGATTCATATAGATCTATGACAGCTCACAGAAATCATTTTATATCTTCTTGATAGATGATCACATTCCCTCACCATATCTTCAAAATGTAATCAGTCTATGACTTTTAAACCACATGAAATAGGATTTTTCATGCAAAATTTGAATAGAAACCTGAGACTGCTGTTGTGACCTCGCCATGCAATGGACTACAATTTGAACTACCAGTTGCCATCCCTGCCACAAAACGAGTTAAGGTTCTAAATTATGGGATACACAAAGATTGTAAAAAGGTCAGAATTTCCAAACTTTCTCATATCTTTTTTTTAGTTTGGCCAATTTACAATGACTTTATGGCACATTTTGCATCAGAAAATATAGAGCACAATCTTGCCTATCTACCAAATTAATATATTTCATGCATTAGAATCAGATACATTTATGTACAAAAATCTCAGATAGGGAAGCTTGTGCTCTATGTTTTCCAAGGAGAAACATATTTAAAATGACGAAACTCCACCAGAATTGAGGACACCTGGGAAAATGTCTTATTTCTGCACCCTCTTTGAATCAAAATTAGAGCTGGTTTAAAAACTAACATCATCTGAAGTTTTTCACTACAAACTTTCACAACTTTGACAATGTTCTGATTTTTACATGAAATAAGGGGCAAAATTCATCCATTAGCATACCTTGTCCTTTTGCAGCAAACTTTCAAAATTTCAGAGCCTTATTTCAATTGCAGAAGTGCAGTCAATAGCTGAAATGTACCTTTAGTTATTTATTAATGAGAGGTTAATCCATTTTTATTGATGGTCATCACTTTTTATTTTAAATCTCCAACATCAAAAGATTCATATCCATGACAGCTCACAGAAATCATTTTATATCTTCTTGATAGATGATTACATTCCCTCACCATATCTTCAAAATGTAATCACTAATCAGTCTATGACTTTTTAACCACATGCAATAGGATTTTTCATGCAAAATTTTAATAGAAACCTGAGACTGCTGTTGTGACTTCGTCGTGCAATGGACTACAATTTGAACTAAAAGATGCATCTAAAATCAAAATTTAGTGTTGGTCATATACAACATCATGTTAAAAGAGTAGACATGAATATTTTCCTTTTAATTTTATGAATTCCTTTCTGTCAAGTGTCAATTAAATTGCTGTATTAAAAAAATGTGGTTTTCGGATGTAGTTCAAATCATCATCCTTGACCTTTACACCCTGCGGTGACATGGGTGTGTATTGCAAATATTCACAAAAAAATACTTCTTCACACAATATTGCATTTACATTTATACTGTGCAAGGTCTTCTATGCATTTGTACGTCTGTACAAAGGTTATACCTTGTACACTGTACATTAAGTATTGCATTTGTATTTGAAACTTACAAGCTTTTCACATAACTAAAAGGAGATGATACCTTGTATTCAAAAAGAAAACTTTGTTTTCTGAACAGTGTTCCAATAATTACCATGCATCTTTAAAAATGATATCATAACTAAGACAAATCTACTTTCAATTTGTCAGGCAACATTTATGTACAAGTGAAAAATGCCTAGTTCATTGATTGTCAATGTCTGTTTCAAATATGTTTTATCTTATACATGTATCTTCAAAACTGCACATCATAAAATAAAAAACACCAATTTAAAAAAAAAATCAATTTTAGATATAAAGAGAATTCAATAGTAATAAAATGTTTTCAAAGTATATGAACATGCAATCTTCTCAAAACAATCACTTGTTTAAGTTAACAGAAACTATTATCTTGTGTTCATCTTGTAAATGGCTAGCACTTGGGAAAATATCAATAAAAAATGAATTTTTCTCACTGAACTTGACTGAACCTTAAGCTTCCATTGTGAATCATGGTAACTTGTACATGAATGTGTAACCAACAAATTATTCAGCATTTTTTGGAAATTGTATTTATACTTTATAGAATAGGACAATAGTCAAATTATGCAGGAAGAGAACTTTAAAATTGAAATTTTTGTCAGTGCGACTATGAAATAACTGTAAAATCGAGACTGCAAGAAAACTCAAAATTACAGACTGAAGATACCCTTATAAGAGAATGAAAAAATCTACACGATGTCAATTGCAAGATTTCATAGAAATCAATAAAAAAAAATCCATTTCATGATGACAAAGACTGATAAAAAAAATATATAATAAAATCATTTGACAAATGTGTGCTTCGAACAGTTTGGGGCATTGAAACAGAATGCATGTATGTCTGAATGCCTGTCCAATGTTTGAATGGTCCGTATGTCAATCACAACATGGCTGAGTTATTATGTGAACAGTGAAAACAATAAAGACACAGTAGATCCTATATTCCATATTATACGAGAGTGAAGCACTAGTTAGGAGTTGGTGCCTGGAATGTCAGGAATAAGCCCATGAGATTGAAGTTGAGCTCGCAGAATTGAATTCTCGTTCTTCAGTTCCTCACATTGCTGTCTTAATAGTTCCAAGTCCACAGACAGTCTTTCTGTTTCCTTCAGAGAATCACTCATTCGCAAATTTGCAGTCTTCAGCTCAGTTATATAATCACAAGCTTTTGATAAAATTCCTCCTTTACTCTGGAAAAAAAGAACAAGAGGATCTTAGCTCAAAATTCACAACAGAAAGGGGAAATCTTTCAAGAATTTTCTTCTGTGTTTGTTTCATTTTCCTTATACAATTTAAAATTTCTTAAATTAATAGCTAAACAACATCATTCTTTTTCAATGGTTATTTATAAGTCTGTCCATTTGTCACTCTTAATCAGATTCACATCAAATGCAAGTAAGTTGCTTCAATGACAGGCCCCTGGCCAATGAGACATAGAAATCATTTCCGAGTTCTTAATTTCAATCCCTCATTTTAAGTCCCAAACCTAATAGTAAGTCAAGATCTTGATTCAATGTCATCTCAAAGGCAAAGTTGCTTTGCAAAAAAAAACCCATTGAAATCAAATTACGTCATATATTACAACGGTATTTTACAACCTTTTTTTGTATTTAAATTTTCGATGTCAAATTTTTAAAAAGCTTTTATATAATCTGTAAGTTCTTAATATTCCATATGTCATGATTTTCATTCAAGAACATGTCATCAAGGTCATTTTATGATGGCCAGAAAATGAGCTCAGAAAATGGCTGGAGAATAATGGAAGCACTAGTCCTGTCAATAAAAACACCTTGATATTTTGCCTTAAAGGCAGAGATTTTTTACCGGGTGGTAAATTCCAGGTGAGGGAGGGGCTTATTTTGTACAGGTGTGAAAGCCTTGGGGGCTAGCAGTCTACCTGTGGTCATCTGTCTCCTAATCCCTATACACAGGAAGTGATTTAATACACAGTGAAATACCCCAGGTGTCAAACTTTACCTGTGTTGGTGATTTTGAGAGAATTTTGAAATTAGTAGTAAAGGGTTGTTTTTATTCAATTATATATTGATTTATTTTTGACTGTTTGAAAACACCCCTACACATTTAAAAAGATTATTATGATATACAGTAAATTCAAATATTAAAACAAAGATTGTTTTAGACGTTAATGCATGTATTAATAAGAAAAAAAATACAACTCCTGTAACAAGTAACAACCAAATTAGACTAAATAATTGATTCATCCCCAGAATCCCATCTATGAATTTGATGAAAAGAGAGTGGTGTTAACTACATCTCACTAAAATAAAAATATCTAGATTTACTAGTATCCTAACCTAAATAAAGCTTTGACACCATGAAACATGCTAAAATATTGCTTGTAAATTCTTATTTGATTAAAAAAGGAAAATATATTAAATGACCTATGATTAGAAACATTATTTTTTTAATTTGATTACTTTACACAGTGCTTCTCTGAACTTAATCAATAACATTTCCACTTTAGGTTTACCATTAAGCATATTAAAATTTATATCGAAATTTCATTTGAAAAAAAAATTATGTACCAAAGTTGTTTTTTTTTAAATGCAAATTATATTATAATCCTTTCAAATACTAAAGGTATACTTATTTCATATATTATTAATCTTAAAATGTCCATGGTAATACAGTTATTCTGTATACCATGTTCAGTAAACATCAAGGGATCATAAGTTAAGAAGGTCACCACGAGCCCCAAACAAGATGTACAGAGTATACACAGAGACCAGAGGTAAATGTCAATCAAGTTCCAGCATCCAATGATGGACCTTGATACACTTGATTGACAGGGTTGCCTACACCAGGTATTTTTGAAGGCGGTGCTTAAAATCTCTGCCTTTAAGCTTTTAGAAATGTTTGGAAGGAAATGTACCCCTGATACCTGTCCTTGTTTTGTGTGTTCCTGTGAACAATCGGGGATGACTTTGGACAGCTGTACAATCCAGTTATTTATCTTGTCTCTTCTTCTTCTTTCCACTGTTAAACAAAATCAAACTTGTCTAAGAAAATACACTAAATTAGAAAAAAAAATGTGTTTAATACTTATAGTAATAAGTTTTTCCTTTTAATCTTGAACCAATAGTTTCTGACAATATTAGTCTTTGCAATGAATATGAAGTGCATAGTCTGAAATACATGCACCCATCCACAGTCTGTTTTTAACCTCAGCATTTGACCTAAGGGCCTCCAAACTTAAATGTGACTTTAACCATTGCTCATGATGACATCCTTTCAATGAAATTGGATTTTTAAAGCAATTTTTATCAAAATAAGTCATCAAATACAGTGTAATTCTTATTTAAATTTTTTTTCTGCTAGTCATGATTTCAGCTGGGAACAAGTACTGGGTATCGGCAGATTTTGAAAGAAAGAAAAAACTTCAATCTTTTCAAGTATTATTTATAACTTCTTGACTCTTGAAAATAAAGGTCTAAACATTTCTTTGTATCTGTTCAGAGTCGGAAAAGTACAAAATGACACTGGTCAGGTCACATTTGCTGGAAATTTTTCTGATGACTTTTTCATATGCACAAAGGGATATTTCACTGAATGTCTAGCCAGACATGATTCAGGAAAGGTACTGGTAATGTACAAATCAGTTACAGATAGTTTTAGGATTTCCATTACCTTCATTGTGGGTAGCTCTCCGTCTGTCGTCTCTACCAGTCCTAACTCCCTCCACTTTTGGACTGAACCCTGTACGTGGGGCAATATTTCTCTGACCCTGTAAGACTTCTTGTGGGGACATCATCACATAGAACTGACCTATTACAAGAGATTATTCATTGAAATTAGATAAAACTTATAAAATGTGCTGAAAAATTAAAATTGCAAGAAAGATGGAAATACATGAGAGCAGTTAGACAAGCTGCTATGCTAAATAAGAATGAAAATTTTTTGTACCTTGCTGGACTCCTGTATCACCTGTCCAAGCGCCTGAAATTTGAAAGAAAACATCAACATGCATATAAAAACAAGGTAAATGGAAATAAAATACATCCAGCGTTCACCAAGAAGATTGATATTAATAATTATTCTTATACATGTAGATGCTTGCTATATGATTGGTAGGTTAGCAATCTGGAAAACACACACCAAAGGTATTGAAAAGTAAATCCTTCCAAAATAAGAAAGCTTAGAAAAGCTAATACAGCCAGAATTTGAATTTATATCAGGATTCCCTGTGCATGTGCAAAGTAGATTTAAGGTTTGCCCAGTGTTAATATCTAACCTGCTGTGGCTGAAACTTGACCTAAAGCAGCATTTGTTCCAGCGACATCTCCTTGTGAAGTAACTTGGTCTGCATTTGTGACAACTGTTGTTGGAAAATATGTGAACCTTGTTTCGGTGGCTTGAGTGTCTGGGGTGGGGCTGCCGCCATTGCTGAATGGGCTCTGTATAACTGCCTGTAAAAAATATCAGTTCTATTTGCAATTATCATTGATATTTATGGAAATTTTTTATGCAATTTATATAGTATGCAATGACTAATTCGTCTCTAAAGGCTTTACATGATTTTTTTCCTCTATATAAACTTCATTATTTTTGTAGCAACCAATATTACCTGTGCACCTGGTTGGAAAGCATTAGTAGCAACAACCTGTGTCCCTTCAGTACCATCTGTTACCTGGACCACTCTATAAGTTACCTGACCTGTCAATACATATTAAGCATCAGTAAATGTATGTATTAATTAATCTAGGTTATAATGTACTCAACAGGAGGCCTGAATTTTACAATGATTCAGATTTTTATATTGGTGAACCAACTTTTAACTAAACACATGTTGGCTTAACTAAAGGTAAGCTCACCTGTATCTGTTCTGAATTGGTACTGAAGATTGGGATCAAGGGTAATTTGAGACTGTCCTACATTTTGTACTGTTCCAATCCCCTCATCTCCATCTCCTAAAAATAACCCATACTTAAATTATACAACTGGGTAATAAAGTAGGTCAAACTCAAAGGTCAAGAATGATGGATTCCAATCAAGGTCTTGTCACAAAGTTGAATACAGTTCAATTTCGGTATCTCAAACACTGATATGTTAAATACCCTAAATATATTGAAGTGGTTTTGTAGTCCCAAAAGCTTGTTCCTTAAGTATTTTACCCTGGTTAACTGGAAACCTCAGATATCTCGAAGTATTTTCTCAGTCCCAACTCCAATCAAGTTGGAGATAATAAGGTTTGACTGTACAAGTGTGAACTATCAGACCATTCATGCAAATAAAGGTCAAAGTCAAGTTATTAAGGTCAATATGTTGGTACCCAAAGAAAAGTTTTGTCACAACTGTCAAGGAATACATGTTTAGCATGATAGCAGTCATAGCACCCATTCAAAAACTATGCCAATGGGCAAAGTTAGAAGTTTCTGTGGACAAACATATGCACAAAAACCATATGCCCCAATTCTCAAGCTGATTTAAATCACAGGGGTAGAAATTTGTTACCCCCGCTGTGCAACTATCATAATTTTGGACCATACTCTTGGTAACCAAGACAAGACCTGACTTCAAACAAATTACCTTGATTCAATTAATTATTGTCAAGATATTTCTTAAAGGGGACTTTACCAGTGATAAGAATTTATTTTACTTTTGATTTACAACTCAATTTTACATGTGATTTAATAGCAGTCTTGTGGCTTTTAAAACACACTAACCTGTTAATTGGACATCATCGGAACCAGTAGAGTCTTTAGTGTCTTCATGACTACAAGGAAAATCATAATTCAAATAATTAAATTTAAATTTTTTTTTTTATAGAATGAACCTTACCCTTAATGCCTTATACTGGCTATTCATAAAAATTCTAAATAATAAATGTATTTAAGTAACAAAAAATCTATATACATCATGATCTGATTCTTTTGTCTCAATACACTTTCTTTCTCACTTCCCCACAAATTACACTTCCCTATTTAAAATGACATTGTTTTCCTGACAAACTTAGAAGCATTGTTGTGACATGTCTAAATAAAATCACATACTACCGGTAATTACCGAGTACCTGATGACTTATTATCTCATGAGTGTATTATATGCTTATTTGTATTTATTTTTTATAATACATACAGTCTACACTGCCATAGTGACACTCTGCATTACATGACTGTCTTCTTTCCACCATATTGAGCCCCACCCAATATAATATTATTCACAAGAGGCCCATGGGCCACATCGCTCACCTGAGCACTAAGGGTAGGAAAAAGTAGAAAATGGCTTTTTATTGTAAAGTTTACATCCAAAAGTAGTCCCATGACCAATCTTGGATTTGTCATTCTTGAGAAGAAGATTTTCAAAGAATTTTCCTATATATTTCTATGTAAAACTTAGGTCGGCCATTTTGGCCTCCCCCTACCCAAGTGGTCATGATTTGAACAAACTTGAAACTACACTACCTGAGCATACTTCCATATATATATGATGAATTATGGCTTAATCATTCTTGAGAAGAAGATTTTCAAAGAATTTTCCTATATATTTCTATGTAAAACTTTGGTCTGCCATTTTGGCCCCGCCCTACCCCCGTGGGTCATGATTTGAACAAATTTGAATCTACACTACCTGAGTATGCTTCCATACAAATATGATGAATTATGGCTTTGTCATTCTTGGGAAGAAGATTTTTAAAGAATTTTCCTATCTATTTCTATGTAAAACTTTGGTCTGCCATTTTGGCCCTGCCCTACCCCGGGGGGTCATGATTTGAACAAACTTGAATCTACACTACCTGAGCATGCTTCCATATAAATATGATGCATTATGGCTTTATCATTCTTGAGAAGAAGATTTTTAAAGAATTTTCATATACATTTCTATGTAAAACTTTGGTCGACCATTTTGGGCCCCGCCCTACCCCCGGGGGTCATGATTTGAACAATCTTGAATCTACACTACCTGAGCATGCTTCCATATAAATATGATGAATTATTTTAGATATTTTTATTCAATCTGTTTCCGGTATACATGGTATAGGTTTTTGCATATCAAATGGTCAAAGACGGTGTATCTTTTGTAAATTATGAAATAAAAAATTGTTTGTTTTAAACTTTATTTATGATAGACATTGGTGATGACCTTCATGTAAACGTTTACTAAATCTGTAAACGTTTAGAGTATATAATCGAAATGTCGCCGTTTACACGTGTAATCGTTTCGCCCTTACTCAAGAATAAAATGACTTTTATTGGAGTCCTTTTGAACAGTCACTGTGACACTGTGCACTTTTGATATTTTTTTTTTCAATTCAAACATCATTTATGTCTGGTTCATGTCATTTTCAGAGTTTTTGAATCACTCAAATGTTTCCCCTTCATTTCTCTCTCCTTATAATGAATGTTTTTTATATTTCTTAAATCTTTATATCTTTATATAATAAATCATTATATTTTTAAATAAAATTCAATTATCAGGTTTAAACTTAAAACACCATGAAAAGCATCTTTTGTTTATACATGTTATAAGTAAGAAAATTAATTTGAGTATCTTCTTTATTAAAATTCATGTTCTCTACGTAATTTTCTTTAAAGAATTTTAAATATTATAACAATATTTTCTCCTCATTGATAAATTTGATTAATACTTGGAAAAAAATCTGTCAATTTTAATATTGATTATTTTAATTGCTTCTAATATTTGTTCAAAGTTTAAAATGAAAATAAAATTTCATTAACATGATTAAGTTAATGAGTTTGTATAATTGTCAAAGTATCTTTTTACACAAATTTCTCAAGAGGCATATCCACATATTAGGCTACAGTATGTAACCTTGAACTCTAAAGGAGATAATATTTGGCATTTGCATTTTTTCGTTGTCAGAGAGGAAATATTTAAACAAGACAATTTCACATTTCATTTCTATGCCAAATACACAAATAGCCCATAATTGCAGAGAAATGACACAGATTTCAAAACTGTGGACACACGTGTTTTCAGTCAACATTTAACTTTTCCCGCAATGTCAAACTATGCGCACAAAACCAATACGGAACTATCTGACGCCTTTTCTAGAGAATGTCACCTCGTCTAAACTTCCTTATTTTCAATTCTAACACAAAAATAAATATTCCTATACAAACCTGGCCTCTAAGGCCTGATCTAGCATATCCATGTGGGACGATTTGGCAAAGGTTTGAATTTGCCTGGAAATAAAACAAGCTTGATCACGGGGCCAAACAACAGGTCACATGAGATGGAAAATTGAACATGTGACAAAGATGGCGATCTTGCACAGAACTCTGTGTAGGGATATATCGACAAAATTGTCTGAAAATTGAAAAACTATTCTTAGAATTAATACCCATATGATTCAAATTTAATATTTTCTTACAATAGACAATTTTTAAGACATCGGAGGTTATTGAATTTTTATGGGATATTTACATTTTTAAGGCACAAGTTCATTGCACTAATTTATATGAGGATGAATATATTTATTTATCGTTGCAAAGCGGTGTGTTTTTAAGAGCCAATCAACGCCGTCGTATCACCGGTACATAGCTTGTGCAACTTCCGGTAACTTGGTTACACGCTATAACTCCAAAGATGTTAGACTTTTTTTCGATTTTCAGTAAAGGGGGTATCGTATTGTGGTATTTTCAAGGAACATCTCAGCTGTTTACGCCCCCAATCAACGCCTTGATCAAAAGTGTGATCCTACAGGTAACTATAAAACTTTTTTCATACAATCTAAAATTGGACATATGGAATGTTGATTAATAATTTTAGAACACATGGCCTAGTCAATGTCCTGTTATGATAAATAAGTAAATGGTTGTCATGAGTTTTAATTATTAAGAGAGTTTTGAGTGCTTTTATTTTTAGATATTATGAAATCGTTAAATCTAAAAGTACTACATAGTAAGAAAAGCCCTTCAATATTTCACACTTTGGGACCAATCCCCCAAATGTGATCTAAAATTGACATTTTGGGACATAATATCCCAAATTTGATGTAAACATGTTATTCTGATTGCTCATTAATTAGAACATTGGTCTAGTCAGAATAATCTAACTTAAAAAGAACATTCTATAGTTAATTTAAAAATGATATTGTCCCATGGACCCTCTTTAATGATTGAATTCTTTCCGTCTATTCGCTATATGTAGCAATATAAATACAGGTGATAACTCAGACTTAGTGCATTTACTACAAGCAATCCAGAGATTTGCCAATGTTAACATGGCAGGTTAATTTGAAGCAAAAAATAAAAATAAAATTAGTTGATTTCGATTATATGGATTATTTTTGGGGTTAGAAGGCATATACAATCTCAAAAAGGTTTGTCCCGAGACGCAGTGAGATTATGCTAACTATATCTAACTGTGTCTCGGGACAAGTCCTCGGTCCGTTGGACATCATTTTAATGATAGAACATTCTATCTAGACATTCATTATATACCTAACGTGTTTCACTCAATTTTACTGTAGAATGTACGCAATCACGTGACGTCGTGATCCGACTTTCCGGATCCCCACACTGTGGTTTTCTGAATCCATATCACCACTCTCTGAAACTGATGACGTAGTATGCAAAAACATGACGTTATTTTTCTTGCGCGTTAAAAAGTCCCTTGTTATTATGTTTTGTATTATGGATAAATGTTATACAATTGATCTCTAAAGTTTTCTTTTGCTATATTTTGCTAGTTATAAGAGGGTATATAATAAATTTATCATTATAACAGTAAGTTGATCCGAAGAGCCGTATCACGTCGAGTTGACAGGCGCGGATCATCAGATCAAACTCGACGCTTCGCGTCTCGCTAGATCTGATGATCCGCGCCTGTCAACTCGACGTGATACGACCCTTTGGATCAAGTTACTGTTATAATAATATATATTGATTCCTCATAGGTTCCAAAACTACTTGCCTGTCTACAGGATCAATCTACCAAACTGTAGGGTTGCAAAAATTTGCCAACCAAAAGTTCGGTTACTGTCTTTCCCAGATAAGGTTTTCTTTTTGGCAAAAGTATAAAGACTTTACAGACATACTTTTAAATACATTAACCTTATTCTAGTTTTTACACATTCATGCACATGTAGCATTCAACATTGATATACTGAATGTAAAAATAGAATCAAAACAAGGTTAAAGACAGTCTCATTCTAATTAAAATTAGATGTTAGATCCTCTAGCATACTCACTTCACTAACATTTAACAACATCCCAGTGAGGGTCACATCAGAGGTCAAAAATTATTATCTAATCAAATAGTTGCCTGCAAATTTGTATATTTGTTGAAGCGAATAAGTCTAGAGCTGTTCCGAATTTGACCTCTGACGTGACCCTCAATGGGATGTTGTTAGATGTTAGTGTAGCAAATACGCGAGTGGATCTAACATGAAACATTTGGAGATTACAAACAGTATTCAAGATCAAAAGTCCATAAAACAATTCAAAATAGGAGCAGAGCAAACACGGACCTCCAAAGCATCAGAGATGAGATCAGGTGCCTTGGAGGAGTGAGTATCGACTGGTCACACCCACCGTGTGCTCCTTGTCATGATCGGGAAATACTTGAAAAATCCTTTGTCAATTCAGTGTATAAATAATGGACTAACATTTAGTATGAAAAATGTCAGCATTTGACTCAATGATAAATTGTATTTGCTGACAAGGTCATTGTATCAACCATAGAACTTGATGATGACCTTAAAATGCTTGAAACATCTAACTTTAATTATATTGAGACTTTCTAGTTATATTGAGACAATCTGAGGTAAATAAACTTACAGGAATAAGAAACATGAATGTCACAACACCATTCGGATTGCACATTTCTAAGATGTATGCTGAACCAAGCATTATTCTATAGACTATAGGGGATATTTTATTGGACTGTTTTATATTTTGAACTTGATTAAGTTTATTCTAGTAAGAATATGTTCCATAAAGTTGCTTTGTAGAAAATTTGAGCACTTTGCATATAAAAAAATTTTGAAGAATACAAATAGAGTTTCACTGAAAATAACTACCAAATTAATCTTAACAAATCCTTTTGAGTTTGTCATTTTGTATAGCATGTCCTTTGATAATCCAACAGTTCAACTAAACAGATCAATATATAAATCAAAAGTGTTTAATGAAACTCTCTCTTTGTCCATGTTGCCCTTGGCATAAAATCAAGGTATCTGAGATACTGTTTTCCGAGATACAGATTTTCAACTATAAAGATGTCATTTTACATTTTACAACTGTATCCCTATTGATAATAATACTGAAACTTTTTTCTTTATTCCAGGAAAGATCAGGAAACAATTCTTTTACACACGATGCGCTTACTCTCAAGTACAAACTGGACAATGAGTTTGAGCTGGTATTTGTGGTAAGGAATTTTATTTATTGAAAGCACATATGAAACTTTAGATTTAACAAAAAATTGTGCATCTCGATCTAGGTCAATTTTATGGTTGTTGTTTATTATTTTGTTAGAGGTTCAAAATCCTTTCACGTGCTGCAGTCCAGAGCTTAACATGACAATTTTGACGAGTAAAGGAAAAAATGTCTTAACATGTTAGTCCAAATTGAATATCATTATTTTGCAATATTCTGTTTTAGGACATTTATATGTTTTGAAGCATTTATACTATTACATAATATGACTGAAGGTATCATTTCATTTATGTATATTTTAACATGTTTTTCCTCAGAAAACATTACTTTTAAGAAGCTTGTCTGTACCTTCAAGGTAACAATAGGACAAATAGGTTGTGACAGAAACAGATTTAAAGGGTTGGAATTGCAAATAAGATGTTTGTACTTAAAGGAATGACATGGCCTTTTCATCTGTCATGGACAGATTTGCACATTTTTAAAGTTATTGCGATGTCTGTTTAGCAGAAATGTGCAAAGGGGTCAGATGACTTCACCAGTCTGCATTGCCTGTTTGGCTGTCTGTAGTCTTAATATACCACCATGCTGAGAATCTATATCTAATTATATATGAATATTTTGGTGTTAAAAATGTTGGCCCCAAAAATTTACTTATGGAGCAAAAACAGACAATTCTCGATTATTTTATTTTGTAAAATTGCATCAGTTTACCTCTTTCCTCAAACTATCATCTACTTTGTAGGTTGGTTACCAAAAAATACTACAGCTATCATACATTGATAAATTCCTGACTGATATTCAGCTGGAATTCAGAAACAGATACAAAAATGTTCTACAGAACAAGGCGAATGTTCTCGTGTATGGGTATGATTTCGATGAAACCTTCAATAGAATGCTGAAGAGTTGTGAAGAAGAGAGTCGAAAGGAAGCCCAGGCTGGAAGGTATAAAGTTATTTGTGTTTTTGCTGATTTCTTAGTTAAGGTTCATTGACCTTCTGTGCATTTCTGCTAAATTTTCCTTTTAAATTAAATGATTTAAGAAAATGTTTATCTCGTATAAAGTTTATGATAAAATCTAGCAACTTACAGTAACTCGCCAATTTTCTTCCACAAAATATTAAAAGGTGTTTTCTTTTTTCTGACATTTCCTGGATAGGTGGTCATCTTGTGTTTATTGAATAGTTTGCAGAGAATGCTTTGACACAAAAACATACATCCCCACCCATTTCATTACTCTAGTTTCCTGTGGTACTTCCTTCAAAAACATGTGTAACAGAGCATTCTCAACTGGTTTACTTAATATGCTTCATTTTTTTTCTGTTTTTAATTTTTGGGAGGGGGGTGTTCAATTGTCATGTTATATCATGCATATATGTGCAAAATTTCAGAATTAAACTCTGTTTCATATCTACTAATACATGTATCCCAAAGTTTCTAAAGAGTCAAGACCCTAAAAATTACATATTTCAATACCTATGTGTGCCCCAGCAGTTGTTATCCCCTCACAATGAAGTTGGAGGGTACAAAGTAATACACTAATAAGTAAGTGATTAAGTGAAAGTGTAGCAGAAGTTGATCAAGTTATAATTTTTATCAGGATCAATGTGCTTTTTTGCACACGAATGCCTTGTTGTTTATTTGAATGCAAGAAAAGCTTAATGCATTGCATCCTCACAATGTCAAGGTTTTGTGATTATGGAACTTGCATGGTTACACATGTTGAATGGGAAATATAAACTAACCAATCAGAGAATGAAAATATATTTTTCAAATCTGCCTTTTTCAAACGACCAAACTACTGTGATTGTAAGGAGGAAGATTTTCCAAAAAATAAATCCTGATGTTTCACGTAATGTAACTAGTCACAATTATTGAATTAAATCCTAAAGTATTGATACTTTCCATTTTAAAGATGAGTCATATTTGTGTACAAAACTTACCTACAGTAAAAGCTGTTTTCTGATTGGTTCCAGTCCTAGACCAGGAACAAATGAAATAGTATAAACTTTCTAGCCCAACTTTTAAATAGAACTTATGCCAAGGGTTTTTACAGATTTCCAAAATCACAAACCTAGACGTTAGGATAAAAGCAATGACAAATTTTAATATACTGAATTTTAAGTTGTGTTTCCTGACAGAAAAATGAGAACATTTGGTGAGTCTGAGAAATCAAAGAAGACTGTGGATTCCATGATTGTAAACAAAAAAGAAGACAAGAAAGGCAAAGGAAAGGAAAACAAACCTGTCAAAAGTGAGAAACAAATTATTTCTCTTCTGACCAATAGTTACATTGTGTTACATATACCCTCATTGTAAACTGTTCATCAACAAGAAATGTATTTAAGAACTCGTCTGCCAATACACTATGTCCATAACTATGTCCATTTTTCAATACCTTCATCCTTCCATGACCTTGGACTTTACTATTTGTTTTGTTTAAAAATTCAAATTAAGTCTCAATAAAATATTCAATGAACTTTCATCAGACTTCTGTTCATGCATTTACAAATTTGTAAGAGCTATTCAACTGTCATAATATTCTGACCTAAATCTACCTTGTGACCTTGAACTCACTATTCCTTATTTACCCATATCATATACAAAGAGGCAAAATTCACTTCTTTTCAGGTTGCATTAATAATGAACCATGAATCGGGCATTTATGTCCTTTTGACACATAGGTCTTAATTAATGTCTAATTGATTTTCAACATACAGAATTCATAGTTATGTATGTATTTTAAAAGCTTAATAATTGATATTTAATGATGTAGATGTTGGAGCTAAGGAGCCAGTACCACCAGTGGAGGTTCCCACTAAGCCCCAGCCAGAACCTGCAGTCAATGGAGACGGTCTGGATGAGGAGACTATCAGGAGAAACAGGGAGAAGATGTTTGCCTCCATGAGCGGCAAGAAAAAACCCAGCAGGTCAGCAAACACTCAACTGACTCTGTGATCTGTATCACTTCATCTCTTTATCAGCAATACATGTACATGCATTATGTAAAACAGATTCTCTTAGATTAATGTACCATCTGCCATGCTGCACATTCTACACTTCACAGGATTAGACAATTTATCCCAAGACTCTCCAGACATTTGGATCTTCTTCTTTACATCATCAAAAGACCTCTCCTAACAATATTAAAGAATACACTCTTGATATCACAATATGGATTAATCTCATACAAAGTACTGAACATATAAAACTCATTTTAGAGGGATAAATCTTATTTTTACTTTTGTAGCCCAGTAGCTAAGAAGGTGGAGCCACCTAAAAAGAAGGGAAAACAGGCTACCAAATGGGATTTGAATGGAACCACAAAAGACATGTCAAGTCTGGATTTCTCATCTAAACTGGAGGGGGGAAAAGAGGCAGCCATTAATGCACAGAATGAAACACCATCAATGGAAGAGGTACATTTTCAATGAACAAATATGTTTTTTGTTGATGTTGAAAAAGTATCCGTACCCAATTAAAAAAAAATTGTTTGAAGTGTACATGTCATGCTCCTTAAATTTTTATATTATCAAATACTATATAAAAATTTTGCATATAATCTTGTACCGACTTTTTGTAGAGGGCTTGTGTTGGTAAGATGAAGGGAGGACTGGAAGATATTCTGACACAGTATGAAGATGAGGAAGATGATTATGAGGAAACTCCAACCAAGACCAGCAGTTCTTCTGGGTAACTGTTTATTACAATACAAGATGAACATTTGCTATATTTCCTCTATCTCACAGACTGAATTTTTTTTTCTCAGATTTCTTTTAATGATAAACATGTTCTTTTCATATGTAGGTCATCAGGGGGAGGAATGTTCAGCATGTTTAAGAATCTGGTGGGATCTAAAGCCCTTACTGCGGAGGATCTTCAGCCTGCCCTGGATAAAATGAAGGATCATCTTATTGGTAAAAATTCACTCCATATAAAAGCTATATGTTCTTAATTTAAACTGAATTGACAGACATGTTCAGATGTATTTTATTCATCTTCTCAAGAAATCAGTTAATTGTTGTATGGCAAGAAAAATCGTTGATTACTAGTATTTCTTCCAGACATTATTTTTGGTTTTGTTTTGCATAATTTTAGAGTAACAGTTTAAAGAATAGAAGTGCAAGGAATTCTGCTAAATTTCAAGGTCCTTTGTTTATTTTACAGCTAAGAATGTTGCTGGAGATATTGCTGTGAAGCTGTGTGATTCTGTTGGTGCCAAACTGGAGGGCAAAGTTCTGGGAACATTCACCAGTAAGTCTCAGAAATACTTGAAACATTTCAAAAAACTTCATATTATCTCATGAATTTAATATGTACAATCATGTATTTACAATTAACATTAGAAATTTAATTAATACAGGAAAGAAATCAACGAAAAAAAAAACTGAATTGGAGGAATTTATGAATGTCCTTTGTGATAATAATTTTGAATTGTATTTAAATGTACATATTGTGTAATGTGTAATTTTGTTGTTGAATTAAAAATAATGTGATCATTACAGCCATTGCCACCACTGTGAAGAAGACTCTGGAGGAGGCCTGTGTCCAGCTTTTGGTTCCCAAGAGAAGGATCGACATCCTGAGAGACGCCATGGAAGCCAAGCAGAAAAATCGTCCCTTTGTCATCACTTTCTGTGGTGTGAATGGTGTGGGAAAATCTACAAATCTGGCCAAGGTATATCTCCAAGTTCTTAATATAAATAATCAAGCAATTCTAAACAATTTGGAGAAAAGAGAAATCACATTTTTTCCATTTCATTGACTGTGTTGAATATTGTCATGAAAATTACGAAGTTCAATCACATTACCTTTTTGCAGTTTTTGATTGTCTTAAAAGATAGTTGAGATTGTCCCTACAAGCCAGAATTTTTTTTTTAATCCTTGTACTCAAGTATTTATTTTTTTCTAGATCTGTTTCTGGTTGGTGGAGAATGGTTTCCGTGTGTTGATAGCAGCCTGTGACACCTTCCGAGCTGGAGCAGTAGAACAGCTGAGAACCCACACCAGGAAACTGAATGCCCTCCACCCCCCAGAGGTTCACAGTGGACAGACCATGGTGCATCTGTATGAAAAGGGATATGGAAAAGATGCTGCTGGCATTGCCCTAGAGGCCATTAACTATGGTAAGAATGTCAATTGCAATCAGCAAAACTAATGTTTACGCTAGAGGTTCTTTGAGTACTGAGCTCTCAAAATGATACCCCCTGCTTTCATATGAGTATTTATGGAAAGTGCATGCTTTATTATTGTAATTCCCAATTTTCTTGTCCACTCAAGACATAAATTAGGAAGCTTTTGTGGCAATATCCATGTTTTAGTATGGAAAACCCCAATATCTTTCTGATTGAAAAATAAATAAGGAGGTGCACAATGACACTTATAATTAAGATTCTATGAAAGTCTTGGATCAAATTTTATTCTGTTGTTAAGTAGGAGTTGATGATAAGGGACGGTAACCCAAAAGTAACAAGACTTATGAGGAAGTCTGTGTGGACACCCCCTTCACTATATATGCCCTACTTTTCGTGCTGGGGGTAAAGGCTTCCTAGGTTCTTTTACAGCTCTAATATACTGTATTATTTTGCTTACAGCTAGGGACTGCAGACATGATGTTGTGTTGGTTGATACAGCAGGCAGAATGCAGGATAATGAGCCCCTAATGAAGGCTTTGTCCAAGGTAAGTAATTTCAGATATAAAGCTTCATGGTTTTACAGCTGAACTGTTCAGAAATACAAAAGGTTTTGTGTGTTTCATTTCTTTAACCAACTTTCTTTTATAATTTGTTTGTAAATGCAGATCTTGACATTTATTAAAATGAAAGGTCACTGTATGAATTCATCTGTTTGAGAGAATATTATACTATATAATTTTTTTGTTTGTAAACAGCTGATAAAGGTGAACCAGCCGGATCTGGTTTTATTTGTTGGGGAGGCCCTGGTTGGAAACGAGGCTGTGGATCAGCTGACTAAGTTCAATCAGGCCCTGGCAGACCACTCTAACATGACAAACCCCCGACTGATAGATGGAATCATCCTCACCAAGTTTGACACCATTGATGACAAGGTAAGTTTCTCCTTCTGAGGTATCAATTAATCTTTGTGCACAATTTCTACAATTCATTTTTTTTAAACAGATTTATTTTCCTAATATGAAAATTAAACTAAAATTAATATTTGATAAAACAACAGAAAGATTAACAAAATTAATGTAAAAGTCAATTACAGTTAAGAAATGAATAAAAAATTATGTAACTTTTATTTTAGTGTCACCAATATTAATACAACAATTTTTTAAGTAACTTAATAGCAAATGGTCATTTACTCAAACTTCTGTTTCTTTAGCAATACTTTTTTATCTGTGAGCATTTAATATGAATATTCACGTGGTTTCAAATCACACAGCTAAGTACATGTATCTTTATTGTTATTTCAGTTGGTTAAGATATGTCTGTTGTTATTGTAGGTTGGGGCTGCCATTTCTATGACGTATATTACGGGTCAACCCATTGTGTTCGTTGGCACGGGACAGACTTACACAGACCTGCGCAACCTTAATGCCAAAGCTGTCGTAAATGCTCTTCTGAAGGCCTAACTTTTAAGGATTCTGACAAACTCCAGATTATTTCGTCTCACTGGTGTCGAAAATTTATTTAATACAGTACTTGATGTAGAAGACATAATATTTACCTTTAAAATTTCATCACATTCCTTACAAATAGACAGACTTACATCACATGTGCAAAAAATTGTTAACAGTAAATGCCAAAGAGATATTGCAAAATCATTAAAGGCATAAGTGATCATTTTTGTACATTTTCCAAGTACCTTGTATTTGATCTGGTTATTTTTTTTTGGTCATTTAATTCATGAATGTACATGTAAGATTTACACAAATCACAACTGTTTGCATACTTGCACAATGTCCATTATTGAAATCAAAAATCATTATTGTAAAAAAAAAATTGCATAAAATAAGTGTATAAAATAAGTGTGTGTCCCTGCATTTCATCATGATATTACTCTCTAGTCAAGGATCTTATGTATAATAGGTATTTTGTACGTATTTCTTGTGCCTTTACGCATTATAATGTTCCCACTGTGATGAATGAAATGGATACATTGTAGTAGTTATCTCCCCTCTGTTTTTAAATTGTTCGCTATTTATGTTTTGTTTATGAATTATGTGGTTGTGGAGAGTAAGTTATGAAAGATTAAATCTTAAATTTGAAAACATGTTTTAGACTTGATAATTTTTAAAATCATTGATTAGAAAATATTTGTTGTGCTGACAATTCATATTTTAAAATATACGGAAAACTTGGTTGGTTATAAGATGAATTGTACTTCAAAATTTTATCTCTTTATTAGGAGATTCTTTATAAATGTATAAATGATAGAAAATGGTGAAAAGTCAAGGGGTTAAAAGAAATTCTTAATAAACAGAGATTTTATTATGATCAAGTTCTTTTCAACTGTTTTACATATGAAATAAACAATGAAAAAAAAAAAAAAAAACATTTGTATACAGTATTATTACATGTATTTTTATAAACTTTTATTAATATTACTCATAGAGTTATCATATATATTTGCTCACAGAGAATGATAAAAATCAAGTTAAAGTTGTTACTTTAACAATAGTCAATCATATAAGTCATTCTCCCGAGGTCTGTCCATAAGATGAAGAAAAACGAATGAACAAATTATATCTTTTTCCTGAAAAATACCAATATAAAATGTAACATTCTGAAGGAGACATGATATAAATCTGATAGATTAATCTGTAACTATATATTGCACATTTCCTCTGGACAAGAGATGTATGCAGATTAAGGTATATGACCTGTGTCCGGCTTCAGGTTGTTTTACTTTATGAAAAAAATAGATGTGTGCTTTAGAGTGAGGGTGTGTGTGTTGCATTATTCAATAAACCTGCAGTGAGGTATGACCTTACTTCAGTTTCTTAATGAATGAATGAATTAACTATATACGATTTTATGCTAAATTTGACATTCTTGAAGCCAAGTCACTCGTATTTCTATTAATAAAAATAGTTGACCATGAGGAAAATCCTTATCCTTCCTTCTGTGGAAATTGTATGATATAGAAATTAAATGAAAGTAATATACACAATAAACAAAATATGGGGTACGGTTCTTGAATCACCATTCCTCTATCACAATTTTTGGTATAGGTCGATCTAACAATGGTTTTGTTTCTTCTTTTTCCCTACAAAAAGATTTTGTGTCTTATCGTCAACGATTTTTGATAGACATTTTGCAAAAAAATACCTGGTAATTAAAATATTGAATGCTTTATTTTTTTCTCCAATTACTAGTACTTTGTTCTCACCTGTTGTCGTCAATAAAAACTTCTGAGGGCATGTTCTCCTCTGGTACTTCTTCTATAACGTCCGGGGTAGGAACTTCGTCATCTTCCGGTAAAAGCTGCGTGATGCTGGTAATTGTCCCGCCCTCTTCAATGGCGGACAAATTTGGAGCACGAGAAATATTTTTACCGCTCATGGAGTCTTTTATTTTCTGTGCATTTCTCTGATGAACTGAAATTGACTCCTCGTCTATAGGAACGTCATCTGGTACTTGTTCTATAGTGAACCTACCAAAATTAGAGATTTCTTTCAGGTAACAAGGTAAATTAATTTTTTTCTCCAAAATAATTATAAATTTACAAAATTAGCACACAAATGCAACCTGACCCCAGTAACATAACCACCACCACCCAAAAGACACCTCACACCCTTTACGCCATCTGAAAAAAGAACAAAATTGTAAACCACTAGTTCTACTCACAATTTGCTGTCTAGAGACATTTTCCTACGCAACCTGTGAAAGCGTGTTAGTAAATGCAAAGTTAGAAGCCAGCAAATACACTGAATTACGTTTTTTGAATATAAATGCAATAGACATCTTTGTTCCAATACAAGTATATATATGCAAAGCAATGAATTATGTAATATTCCTGTTAGGATGATGGCTAGAGGTGACGAAAAATTGAGCTGAACAACGAGTTTGTTACCTATTCACCAACATTAATATTATTGCTTCTATTTATATAGAATAAATATACATGTAGTAGTGTACCATAGTCGTTAGTATATGTTTGATTACTTTAATACATAATATCATAAGAACACGGAATGCAATTGATACTTGCACAACACATCCATAATTCAAGCAGTTACCTTCAACTTCAATTCATAGGATTTTGCCGTTATTTGAGAACAAACCATTTAATAAAAAGTGTTTTCCACATGTATATTAATCATATAATATTTGTTCGAAACCCTTTTCCCGGATTTACCTTGAAGCTTTATGCCTGCTGGCTGGGCTATTAAGCTTGGAAGGAAGTGAATCAGTAGAGTCATTATTTTCTACATCTTCCTCGTATTGAGTCTTCATTATGGACAATGGAGCACTCTTTTTTCGTCTCATATCATTCATTCTTTGGTCTATAGAGTTCTTTTTTGCAAACGGACCAATAGTTGTGGCTCTTCTTAATGGAACATATTCTGGCGTTGCATCTACATCTATGTCATTGGCGTCACGTAATTTCACAGTTTTTGAAGAACCAAGAGAACCTGAAGAATTTTTTCTGGAGTCTGCCAGTTTGAACAAAAAACTTAATGGGAAACTTCTTTTTCTTTTCCTTTGATTCTTGTCAACAGGGATATCTTCTGGTTCATTGCCGGTTGTATTGGCACGTGACCTTGCCTGCCAATCCTGATCTGCTTGATTGAGTCGGGTGTCAGACGACCATGCAGATCCTCTGCGAGCTT
Source organism: Saccostrea glomerata (assembly GCA_003671525.1). Lineage (NCBI taxonomy): Eukaryota > Metazoa > Mollusca > Bivalvia > Ostreida > Ostreidae > Saccostrea > Saccostrea glomerata. The sequence goes on along the minus strand of PRKT01000010.1, from coordinate 1,129,166 downwards.
CGGACACCCCGAATGAAATTTTTCTCTTTGGTTTCTCTGTTGTTCCTATCACTGAATGGGTTCTTTTTGCCTGTTCGGGATAATGAAGATGGTCCATGTGTGGATTTAGGTGAGAAGAGAAACGCCGCGATGGGATGCTTAGTTGATCACCGTATTTTGAGTGTCTGAAATAAAATGCAAACTTATAACTCCGTGTATATGAACGTAATCATTATACAAATTGCATTGTCGAAGAAGAATTTACTGTTTTCCACTTATGAGGCTTAGCATGGACCCTGCAAAGTTGCGGCTGAACACAGACGGCCGACGATTATGGTTATCGTTGTAGTCCACCATTTCATCTGGGTGGATAATGCGTTGGTCTTGGAGAGGAACAGTCCTGCAAGAAGAAAACCGATTAATTTTACAGAAAAATGCTGGCTTCAGCAGGATACACGATATGTTGCTTTAAAAGTACTCACGATAAATTGTATGTTGAACCAAGGAACATTGGCTTCTTGGATGCGAGTGATGCATTGGTATACGGTAATTCGATTACACCTTCGTCAAAATTGGCGTCTTTAATCAATGGCGGGAAATCGCCACACATCTCATCAACGAGTGTGACAGCTACCTATTATGGACAAGATGGAATTACATATATCACAGACAACATAAATGAAAGGCGGAATAAATGTTGGACATTTCTTCGTTACACTTGTAAGTAGATTTGGAGATGATTGATTAATTATACCGGTATTTAATGGTTTAGAACTTTATAGTTGTCCATTTACAGTTATATGCTTACCGCCCAATGTCTATCTAAGAGCCAGTTAATATCATAATCATCATCATCTTCGCCAAAAGGATTGATCAACTGTTCGGCAACCTTCAGAGAAAGAGAGAAGTACAAATAAAAACTCGCAAGATATAAAAATAATAATATTTTAATATCAAAAAGAAAAAAAACAAGGATACCTTTAACCATCCCATGTAGAAGAAGAATTCTAGGAGTGTGAATATGGGTACATACATATCGTACTCATAGTTTGGATAACGCTTAGTGGGATCCAGAAACTGGCGCGCTATCAAGCACGTGAGGAAGAAAGAGTGAACTGCAAGCGTCACAACCTTAGAAAGGACAGTAATAAGGTCAACAAATCGGATTTCAAATCGACACAAAGTAAAACGACAGATCTGGTGAGTTTATCTTATAAAATAATAATATTATTAGCTTAATTTTATCATACCTGTGTGTAGACTAAAGGTATTGTTATCCAGTCGTACACAAAACACAACGAACATCTATCTCTAAAATCGGCGATGGACTGAAATCAATAGATAGCAGCAAATTAGGATACATTTCAAAGATTAAACAAGAGAGACACGGAATATTTCAGTTGCTTTATTACCTCAATGACCATACGTAGCCCCCAGTCAGTTTTGATGTAGTCCTCTTTCCTTGCGTGTGATAAAACTGCGTTTGCCCACATGAGTGGTACCCAAAATTTGTTATATTTACAGTCTACTTTTTCATACATAATGGCTTCTTCACTTGTTATAAAACCTGCAAACAGTAAGAAAAGATAGAACTATCAATAAAATATTAATGATTGTTCCGGGGAGGACAGCCAGTTTTATCCAAGTTTTCAAACCTTCAATCTAAATCTATCTTCCATTACAGTGGTACAGTGTACCCACACTTAGTTCTATACTTCTATAGTGTACCAACGTAATATGCAAGAAAGAATAAAAAATCATTTTACAACTAACGTACTGGTAAGTATACTGTTACATGCATCAAATGGAGCATAAAACTCTAAAATGTGAATATGGGTTCAAGGGTATTTAGGCATTATTTCAATTTATTAATAATTAATAGATCTAAAATGAAAGAATTTAATGAATTCTGTTTTCAAAGGAAGGACTTTTAAAACGTTAAATATAGGTAGTTAAAAGATTACGAAGCTCAGCTTGACGAATGTTGTCTTCCAGTAAAGCAAATATCTGATCAATTTTTTTTCTAGTAAGCGAGAGCACGGGTGCATCACGAGATCAATTTTCATTCAATTCAATTTTGGTTTAATTAGGACTTATAGTTACTCGAAAATGGACCTACTTAAAAAACTTTAATCTATTTACTTATCAAGAAAATGTCTTTCAGTTCAAACATCTGGAGAAAGTTTGGAGTGACCATCATCAAGTTTATCATCGATGGAAGTTTAATCATAATAATGTTAATAGGCAATAAAATTTAGAGCTAGGCATAAACTTTATCCGGGTCATTGATAACCAAAATGTTTGTTAGACTTAGCATTCAAAGCTTTTCTGGAAGTCACCATCAGTGGATACACCATCCACATTAATTTGAATAAAGCCTGGCTTAAATTTACTCTTCTACTTGAACCCGTTCTCTCATCTGGAAAATATACTCAGTTGGTCAGGTCCAGCATCTGAAGCAAATCTGGTAGTGTCCATCCCTAGATGCATCATCCATGCAAGTTTGGTTCAGGTAGGGATTATAGCATCTTGGTAATGGACCTGCTCCGAAAACTTTATGCTGGTCAGTGGTCACCAAGTGGTCTTGAAAATATATCAGATCCAGCATTCGAAGCAAGTCTGGTAGAGACCATCTCTAGATGCATCATCCATGTAATTTTTGGTCAAGATAGGGCATATATTTACTTAGTAATAGACCTGTTCCAAGAACAATAAATGTGTCACCATCTGGAAAATATAGGTCAGATTCAGCATCCGAAGAAAGTCAGGTAGAGGCCATCCTTTTATGGATCATCCCTACAAGTTTGGTCCCAGTAGGGCTTTAGGTTACTTAGTAGTTGACCTGCTCCAAGAACTATAATTTTGTCACTCATCTGGAAAATATAGGTCAAATAAACATCCGAAGCAAGTCAGGTAGAGACCATCTCTAAATGCATCATCCATGTAACGTTGATACAAGTAGTATGTATAATTACTTGGTAATGGACCTGTTCCAAGAACTTTAAACTTTTCACTCATTTGGAAGATCAGCATCCGAAGCAAGTCAGGTAGTGTCCATCCATTGATGCATCATCCATGTTAGTATGGTCCAAAAAGGATTTATAGTTACTTGGTAATGGACCTGCTCCAAGAAATTTAACCTTGTGAATCATTTGAAAAATATAGGTCAGATCCAGCATCCGAAAACTAGTCATGTAGAGACCATCCCTTGATGCACCATCCATGCAAGTTTGGTCCAAGTAGGGTTCGAAATTACTTAGTTATGAACCTGCTCCAAGATCTTTAATGTTGTCAATCATCTGAAAAATAGAGGTCAGATATTGCGCCCGAAGCAAGTCAGAAATTGTGTCTCCCTTGATGCATCATCTATGCAATTTTGGTCCAGATAGGGCTCATTGTTACTTTGTTATTGACCTGCTCCAAGAACTTTAAACTTGTCACTCATCTGGAAAATATAGGTCAGATTCAGCATCCGAAGCAAGTCAGGTAATGTCCATCCCTCGATGCATCATCCATGTTAGTATGGTCCAAAAAGATTATAGTTACTTGGTAATGGACCTGCACCAAGAACTTTAAACTTGTCACTGATCTGGAAAATATAGGTTAGATTTAGCATCCGAAGCAAGTCAGATAGTGTCCATCCCCTGATGCATTATCCATGCAAGTTTGGTCCAAGTAAGGTTCATAACTACTTGGTTATGAACCTGTTCCAGAATCTTTAACCTTGTCAGTCATTTGAAAAATAGAGATCAGATCCTGCATCCGAAGCAATTCAGATAGTGTCTCCTTACCTTGATGCATCATCCATGCAAATTTTGCCCAAGTAGGGTTTATGGTTACTTGGAAATGGACCTGCTCTTAAAAAATTAACTTGGTCAATCTTCTGGAAAATATAGATCAGCTCCAGCATCCGAAGCAAATCTGAAAGGGACCATCCCTAGATGCATCATCCATGCAAGTTTGGTCCTGGTAGGGCTAAAAGTTACCTGGTAAGTAACCTGCTCCTAAAACTTTCACCAGGACGCCGTCGCTTATGCCCGACACCGATGCCGCGGGTATAGCATACGCTCATCTGGACCTCGTCGAGGTGAGCTAAAAAGGCGTCTTAAATTTGGAACGCAGTTGGCCCCGTAATGAAATCGAAAATTCAAAACCGTTTTGCACAACTACAGAAAGCACAAATCATATTCCAAAACATGATTTTGTGATAACAAAAATCTGAGGGAGAGGAAGAGGAGCAGACGGACGTATTGACCGCCTAGGAGAATATAATAATCTTTAGAAAGTGTCAGTATAATTTTACTGCGAACATAAGCTCAAATGACACAAATATATTGTCCATAAAGTTGACTTGGAAAGGATTACCTGCCTCAACAATGTGATCTAGAGTTGGGAACCTCTTCATAACGGCTACACTGATAGACCGACAGATTAAGATGAGACCAAACATCATATAGCGGGCTACAGTTCTCCGGATCATTCGGGGCTTGTCATCCTTTCCCTGGAGATAGCAGCACATCAGATACAGGGTTCTAACCTCAGCAAAACAAATACACCAGACATTATTTGAACATTTGTTTATGTATACATAAAGTCAAGTCTCGTTTATGCGAACGCTAGTTTTCCGATGCAAAGAAATCTGGACCAGTGAGGCGTCCTGATTACTGAAACAAATTTGGTATATTTTATATAGTTTAGTCCAAAAAGTGCTAATTAAAATTTTTTTTTCGAACTATCAAGTCTCCGCTCCATTTAAAGTGTCCGAAGTTTTGAAATGTACATTAAACAGAACTAAGCAGAGGGAACTTAGCTTATCCTGATTAGTTAAAGTATGCTTATATTTTAAGTAGTACTGAGGTAGGTAGTTATTTAGGTGTGTGTATGTGGGAAAATAAAGATCGTGCGTCATGTATCATTATCTTTAAATGTTAATTACCCTTGTACACGTGTTTTAGTTACAAATTTAAGTAACTTAGCATGGGTTTCTCTGTATTTGACATTTTTCTTAACATCATTTGAAGATATTTTTATATGTTTACTTAAGTAGTATAAATTGAGATGTGTACGCTTTTCCAGGGTCATATCAAGAAAACCAATGAAATAATGGCCATAAGGAAGAGAGAATTCTAGAATAAGGCAATGAAGTACATGCAGTGACGTGAATAGAAAGAACCTTTTAGGATAAAAAACAATTATTTTTTATAACACATGTCTTCAAGATTCTCATAACTAATACTCAATTAATCAATAATGCATGGATTGCAAATTCAACTTTTATTTCTCTTCTATGTTGATTGTGTTTCAATGTAATCTGCAAATGGATTTGAAGTTTATTTGATCTTGGCCATATATATAAAAGTAATTAATGAATCAACAAAAAGTTACGCAAGATGAACGCATTAACATACTCTGACGTAGAACAAGAGATGGTATGAAGATAAGAATTCATTTCCAGAATGCACTTTTAGACCTCATGTTAATAAATGTTAATGTCGGTCTGACTCTACGTTGTCCTCTCATTATTTGATTAGAATACTAGTATCATGTAGTCGTCCTATTGACATTTTTCTCCACATGAAAGTTTGGACTTGTAACCATTAATTCTAAACTTCTCGTGAACTATCCACCAATGCCATATTTGAATAAAGCTACTTTTCGTGCATTTAAAGCTTTTTTTTTTAGATTAAATAAACCGCCAGGATTACTCTATGTACGATTTCTTCGCTTTGCTAAGTACATTTTCTTACACCAAATATCTTGGTGCACTTTTTAGGTCATGGATTCTATTTTTAAATGTATCCTAGGAGGTAAACAGAAATGTAAATAATAAGTAATATTTTACCTGTCAGGCCACGGTACATTTCTGAATTGTTGCCACCACCTGCCCACTACCATTGTGACGTAAAAACCAAGAACAAAGGAGACCGGGATCAGACTAGTAAAGTTGTTACAGTGACGAGCAATGCTCTCAAAGATTCTAAAAGAATAGAAACCCGTTTATTTATTTCTAGTCACATGATTTATTTTAATTTGTTTTGATAATGAATCAAGCTTTTTCATGACATTAGCCAAATTTTGCTCAAAATGATAAATATACATTTACATGTATGGATCATGTATTCATCACTATCTTGATTTGTAAAAGTTATCTTGCCAATTAAAGAACTAAGATGTCTTTCTTTTCCTTTTCATACGTACACCCTTTGTTCCTCGTTGAGAGCTAGCCTATAAGTCAGACTGATGGCGGCGTACAGACTGGAGAAGATGATCATTTCTTTATACACAAGCTTGTAGACACTCCCCCTCCACATCCCCAACAGTTTCACGAAGCCTCCCAGGGTCGTGTTAGCAACCCGGTATTGGTAAGTTATTGTCATCTTTACTTTAGTAATGTAGAAGAACTGAAGTATTTCCCTGAGCTTTAAAAATTGTCCTCTTCTTTAAGCTGCTGTAAAGAAGATGAAAAAAAAACCATAAAAAGTTTAATATAAATTTATAGATGTATTTAAGCATGGAACATTTTGCTGCTATACAAAGCACCATATGACTAATATGCTGCAAAGTACCAAGTACAATTTCATATAATCCTCTTGTAAACCAGACTGGAAAATGCTTTGCCCTCACAGTATTGTTGACTAAGTAAATACTATAGAAGGACTACTTCCATATCACAGCAGAGTACAGGCAGTAAATAAATTCAAGTTAAAAGTTACAACAATGAATGATAAACAACATTAAAGGAGAAACTGCATTTTCTCTTTGACTGAATATGAAAGAGCTAAGAAGTTTCTTGTGTTGCCACAGAGATATTGGACAGCTTCGGTGGGACATTTAGAAAATAAGTAAAAGTGTATTTAGAAAAAGGAAGATTTTGGTCAACTTTGAAGAATACAGTTCTGAATTTGAAAGCCTTGTTATTGTTTCTGTTATGGCAAGAAAGATGGAATAAAATATGAAGATGGAAAATTTCCTCATCTTTTGATGAAATGTGTAAATGTAAGAACAAATGTCCAAATGAAAATTGCTTATTTTGATCATCTACAAAATTTATTTTGTAAAAAATCTTTTCCCCGATCCTACACACCAGTACTCTGAAAATAATACAGTATTTAATTAAAGCTGGTGTTCCTCATTGACAATATCTGTGTAGTCTTTTTGAGACCAGAAGTCTTCTAACAATCTGTTAAAAGTTAGATGGGCATTGACGCTTATTGACGCTTATGCCCATCTTACAATAACTATACGGATTGACTTCAATTTTTCCTTCTCAACTTTTCCTCTCCATGCAGTAATACTTCCAAGTTACCTGCATATTGTGCAAATTCTATGATTTTATGATCTTATGTTTTCCACCAGTAATTACGTCATTGTTTTTTTTCAAATTTAAATCTGACTTCAGATTTCTCAGTTTGCTTGATCAGTATAAAGAGTTCCCAGCAGATTTGACCTGTCGACAGAGAAAGCTTACATCTCTTAGGCGTCTGCTCAATGAGCTGGTGTTTCCAACTTTCTGTAGTTTTGTTTTCATGTTCACGATTTGCATTCTTTACTGCATTTATGTTTGATCATTGTGAGTTGCTTTCACTATTTTCATGTTATACTATGTAAAGAACAGATATTTTAACTAATACTAGCAAGAGAGTGTTCTAATTTTTTTTTACAGGTATTGTGTATACGGAATTGTTATTAACCAACTCATAATTTAAAGAGTGGTCCAAGACATTTTATTAATTATGGAAATAACCCAAACAAATAAAGTTGATTATATAAAATACGATTGAAACATTGCACGTGCATTGAAGATGCATGTGAAGCAAGACAACAGAGGTGATATGTACATTAAGATGGGGAGCAAGACCATAGAGGTGACATTACATGACAGTTACACTGACTTGGTCCAAAATCTGTATCCTTGTTGTTGAAAGTTTTGACACAATACGAAAAGAAAGCCCAGAGATCTTAAAACCAGCATGGTCTTTGCTGCAAACATCTATGCTTCCAATTACTTTGAAATCTGTTATGAAAGAAAATACAAAGGACAGTCGTTTTTTAGCTTGCAAGAGAAGTTGGAAGAATAGACCGTGTTAAAATCGTTTCACCTACAAATATTATACAATATGTATACTTTCTTTGGTAAAATTAGTAAAAATAGAATATGAGTTAGTCAGGACAATAAGCTCTTTGGAGACCATGATTGGACAAATGTCCACTAAAAATGCAGAGACATATCCAAGTTTGGCAACAAAGCAGATGATGGAAACATGACAAGTATATAAATTTGGAGATACTTGTAACTTGACGAATGATGGGAGTCATTCATTTACGTATATCAAAATATCGCTAGACATGAAGTCACTAGATAGAAGGGGGCAAGGAAAACTTTAAAAAGGCGGATTGTATAATCAATAAATGAATTTTGTTCTTGAAAAAGAACGAAAGAAATGAACGAAAACAGAAACATAAATAATGAAAGAATCAACTTTCTGGCAAGCTGGCAAGAATCGATGCAAAGAAACAATAAGACAAGAATGAACTTTCTGGCAAGAGTCAATGCAAAGAAACAATAACACAAGAATCAACTTTCTGGCAAGCCGGCAAGAATCGATGCAAAAGAAGCAATGAGACAAGAATGAACTTTCTGGCAAGAATCAATGCAAAGAAACATTGATAACACAAGAATCAACTTTCTAGCAAGTCGGCAAAAATCGACGCAAAAGAAACAATAAGACAAGAATGAACTTTCTGGCAAGAATCAATGTAAAAAAACAATAACACAAGAATCAACTTTCTAGCAAGCCGGCAAAAATCGACGCAAAAGAAACAATAAAACAAGGATGAACTTTCTGGCAAGAATCAATACAAAGAAACAATAACACAAGAATGACCTTTCTGGCAAGAATCAATGCAAAGAAGCATTGATAACACAAGAATCAACTTTCTAGCAAGCCGGCAAATATCGACGCAAAAGAAACAATAAGACAAGAATGAACTTTCTGGAAAGAATCAATGCAAAGAAACAATAAGACAAGATTTTTTTGGCAATAATCAATGCAAAGAATTAATGTAAGAATCATCTCACTTGCAAGAATCGCATAAAGAAACAATAATACAAGAATATACTTACTGGCACGAATCCAGACAATTAAACAATAATATCATATTCAACATTCTGGCAAGAACCAACACAAAGAAACAATAATACAAGAATATACTTACTGGCAAGTATCGAAACAAAGCAACAATGATACAAGAACAAATTTTCTGGCATGAATCGGTAAAAAAACCCCAATAAGACAAGAATCGACTTACTGGAAAGAATCGACGCAAAAAAAAAAACAATAATGCAAGAATCACCTTACTGGCAAGAATCGATGCAAAGAAACAATTATGCAAGAACCACCTTACTGGCAAAAATGGAAGCAAAAAAAAAATAATAATGCGAGAAATAACTTATTGACAAGAATCGACGCAGTTAATTTGGTGGAATAAATGAATTTTATGTTGAAAATAGAACAACGTACGTTTATTAAATATTTATATTTAGTCAGTGAAAACAAGTGCATACAACTCAGCCAAAAAATGAAGGGGTGTAACTAAAATAGTATCTAAAAAACTGTGTGACCTCTTTGTATAATTCATAAATACATGTATACATAGATCTACAAAAAGTATATTGTATATATTATTCTGAAATCAATAATTTTGTACGCGTTATATATTAAGTAGTAAGTTTCTATAAAAAAAAATTCCATTTTATTAAATAGTTGTACTTGAATACCTATGTCCTGACCTTTTTAAAAAAAACCTCGTTACATGTTATATAAATAGTTATGCCACAGACACAAAGCTATGGTTTTTCGTAAGAGTTCTATTATTTGTATAATAAATGAGTAAAATGACATTTATTAAAACCAGTGTTGAATGAATTTCATTCAAGAACATTAGGTTTTAATTCAGTCATTAGGACTTAACCTCAGTCATTAGTTAAAATTGTGATCGAGAGATAAAAAAATAAATATATTTTAAAAGGAGAAAAAAAAATCATATCAAATTAATTCTAGCATAATCTCTGACTTACATATTTTCTTTAAAATATTGATACTTTTGTTAAATGCATTACATCACACAAATGTGTCCCAAGCGCATGTACAACAGAATAGACATTCCAGAATTGCTGCATTTTAAAAAAAACAATTCTTTGACAAGCAAAACGTGAAAATTCTATTTAAAAAATAAACCACAATAATTTCCATAAAAGTAAAATCAAGGTAATAAATAGATATTACATATCTTATCACACATAAATCAAATAATTTTATCTCATTTTCCTTACCATTTGACAACAAATTTTCTCTTAAATCATTCCGAAAGAAATCCCAATCACAAACATTGTCATTAAGAGATAAAAAAAAAATATGTATAATTGTTGAAAGGCGCCAAAACAAGACCTGTAATTAATGGACATATCCTGTGGAAGCTTTATTGTCTTGACCTAATTAATATTTAGGTAGTATTTAAACAGTGACAGAAAGATCTATGCCCTGGCTATAAATTTGTCGCTAATTCATCTACGCCTCATCAGAACCGCCATCATTTCTTCGACCCAGTTTCTGTCATTTCTTGACCATGTAAACAATTTTATGGCAAAAGAAATAGAGGTTTCATTCTGTTTTTGTCCAGTCAAGAAAGGAGTGGTCAGAGAACAAGAGAACAGACCTTCAAAGGAGTTTATTGAATAAAGACATGGTTTACAAATATATGTACATGTGTATTATGGTGTATATAACAGACGGATACCATATCTTAATCCCCATTAATAAGTCTATGTACTGCAATCGGAAATGTTGCTCAATTTGTTCTAGCAGAGATCGGACAGGTCAACGACATGTAATCATTCCATATTTCATTGATAACGAAAAATGTTTTGACTATGTAAGATAAAATTAATTCTATACAGTAAACATTACTTTCTATAAGGGACTTAAAATTGTGCATGTTGCAATGGGTAAATTCCAGAAAAAAAACCTATTTTGAAGCATATCACAATGAGGCAAATATCTACTTTAAAAATTATTTAAAATACAATTGAATTCCTTTTACATACCTTAATGGTACTTTCTTCTTTCCTCCACCATGTATTTCGTTACTGATTTGGTTAAACGAGTACTAATACTTCGAGACAATGACCACAAGAATTGTGAAGAGCTCTACATAATGCCAAAATCAAGAAGAAGGCATTTACCTGTAAGGTAAACTACGAATTTTGTACTTAATAATTTCCCCTAGCACTCCTGCACGGTCGTATGAATGAAACAGGTATATAAGTATGTAATCGTTTCATTTGACCTCTGAAATGGTTAACAGTATAAAATCACGTGTTTGCATGTAAAATATTCAAAATATGCATAATGTCAATGTATGTTCCATATGTCATTTTCAGAAGAAAAAATATCATTCCTCTTGGAAATAAGAATTTCAAGTTCTTACATTTATGCAACTTCAATAAAAAAAACCAACAAATTATTAATCATTGTCTACCACTTTTATTTTTTTTTTTAATTAACTACATCAGCGTATTGTTCAGCTCGCACAAGTAGACACGTGCAAATTTTATTGATGTAATTTAACGCCTCTTGCAATTTTATTGCCTAATAGCCCGAGGCCTTTTGAAGCTACACAGTTTTACACCAAATATGTATTACAGATGACGTAAATGGCCCCTTCTTTGACCCTTGTCAAGTTGTCACGTCTAAAGACAACATAACAACAAAACGACTTCTCATAATCACTAAATCTGTTCAGACTACATTCAAATAATTAAGAGATGGTCGTTTCGTCTTCAATATGCTGTAGTTGTAATAATTTTGTATCAGGTTCTCTCTTTATATGCATGTATATAAACACTATGGATATTTTTAATTATCCATACTGTTTATGTATTAGGACCTGGCATGTATTTCGTTCTTCTTTGAAATTCCTAACAGGAAATCTCTTTCTCTAAGAACAAATTGATTTGAACTTTTTTGGATCATGTCAGATACATTTTTGTTCTCTTCTTTGATACCAGGTTATTTTATAGAAGCAAGGTCCCTAAGATACATATTCTCCGGAAAGACACGATATATCCCGGTGAGCTTGAAATAAAATATTTCACAAAGATTCACTCATCTGTCTCATATTTAGATATTTTACTTGAAAAAGACGTTATTGGCAATTAATCTAACAAACAAGCTTTATGATAAACTTGGTGACTTTTCAATCGTCAACTTACCTTCCTTATGCAGCAATTTATCTTCATCACCTGCATTCGGGGGTTTATATCTCTCAGTTGATTCGATACGCAAGAGAATGCTCTACGTCTGAACAATTTCTAAAATTAGGTAAATTATTGACAAACAAATTGATCAAACAAAAATATCACCAGTCTCGTTTATAATGTTCTATAGTCGATACAATGACCTTGTCAGGAAATACAATTTATCATTCAGTTAAATGTTGACTGACGTTTTTCATACTAACTGTTAGGTCATTACTGTATAGTGTATATACACACTGAATTGTCGACAATTTTTTCCGCTCATTTCCCGATTAGACAAGAAGCACAAGACGGATGTGACCAGTTGGTAGGGGAGCTCTCTTATTCATGGCACTGAATCCCACTTCTGATGTTTAGAGGTCCGTATTTGGTCTGATCCAGTTTTGTACTGCTCGTGAAAGTATTTCGAAAGGATTGTTCAGCTTTAAAATTATTATGACAGATCCTTCAACACAAACTTAGCCACATGTGAGTATTTCATCGAAAATGTCTGACGAAGACATTAACAGACTTCGTGAAATAAGACTTACAGGGCCAGAAGCCAGGAACTGGAGAGAATGACAAGAGGGATATTCATTACAACAGAGAACAGGTTCGTGATGCAAATGAAATGAAAAAAGAAGCAGTTACAGTGAAAACTGTCTAATCCGACACCTGAAAAATCCGACACACTGTGAATTCCGACGTTAAATTTCTTTCCCATTTTAGTATTTTCATTGTTTTTAACACTGTGCAATCCGACATCCTGTCTATTCCCACACAAAATTTGTCTCCGTGTGCATGTCGGATTAGACAGGTTTCACTGTACCATGAAAAAAGGTGTAAATGGTCTTGAGAACTCTACAAACAATATAGATTTGTGAACAGTGCATAAAAGTCTGACCCCGAAAATTTCAGAGGTGTGATCACATGCGTACTTTAAAAGGAGTAAGCATCCCCTGTTACCTAGATGATCAAAAGTTAACCTGTTTACCCGATCATGACACAAAGCACATGAAGCACAGAAGATGCCATCTTCGCTAGCCAAGGGTTTCCGATCTGATACCTACTCTACAACCAAGAGTAGGTATCGGATCGGAAACCCTTGGCTAGCGAAGATGAGGAGATGCATACTTCTCCGTTGCACTGTCTCCACCACTAATGGTTAAGAGGTCTATATATTTGATTTGCTCCTTTATATTATTCCATTAATTCTTTTGAGCTTGATTATTGTTCATTATAATTAAATTTTATGGATAAGCTGTCAATGTAGTCTAAAAGCAAAGATGTATTCCTGTAATTCGTGTATGTAAATTTTCAGAAGGACCTGTCCCCAGACACATTTGACAATTGCATAACTGGTTTGTATACAATTTTTATTTTCATTATTTATTATCCAACTTTTCCAGTTTAATGAAAATTAGTTAATAGCTTTTATCAATACATCACAGATTTCCAACTTTTCTGAAATAAAATGTACAAGCAAATTTGTTTAATTCATTAAGAGCAACATCTCTCATGACATTATAAACACAAATACATCTAATTGTAGACATAGGCACGAGCTCTGCCATTGTTTATTAAACTTTATTTAAATTATAGGATGTGTTCAACTTGCTACATATCACTGAACACGAACACACTGAAAACACATTTGTATGTTGGTATTCCTAAATTATGTTCTCAATCTGAACTTTATTGAAAGAACAAGAGCCACGAAGCATCAAAATCCGCACCATCTTCAAAATTAATTAAAAAAAATTTATCAAATGATAGTCTAGTATGTGTAGGTTGTAAAACAATTTATTTTTTAACAATATCTCTTCTGGTTTTCTTTTTACAGATTTTTAAAATCAGCATTGTTTTCCAAATGAAATGCTAAGACGTCATGACGTCGACGTTAAACACTTTGACGTTTTGGCATTAATATTGTTTATAGGATGTAACAAATTTACATTTATGGAAAGTAATTTACCAAAAGAAGATTTTAAATAATAAATATACAATTTTTATATCATTTTTTTATGAAAGCAATACCTATTTTACATACTCAGGTTACTAATGGCAACTCTTTGGACCTCTCCGTCAAGGTTGGTTTTCCGAACTTGCGTGAAATATATATGGTACGCCAAATTCTAACCATAGTTTCACAGTTGATAAACTAGGTTCATCGACTGTTAACTATAGTTTACAAACTGTGAACTACACTTAACAATTCGTTAATTACAGTTTTCATCTGTTTTACGGTTGTTAACTATAGTTTACGATTGCTTATCTAAGTTTATCTGTCTGTAATTAAACGTTAACAATAGATTATGTTGATAATAATAGATTCACGTCTGTAAACTATAATTTACGATCGTTAACTATAGTTAAGAGTTGTAAACCATAGTTTCAAAATCGTTAAAACTGAATTTATCAGATAATTTATATTTAACAATCGCAAATGATTGTTTTCCGTGTTAAGTATAGTTTAGGGTTCTGAAACATTGATTATCGCATTAACTATGGTTTACAGATGTAAAATATAGATTAACGTTGTTAACTATAGTTTACAGTCCGTAAACTATAGTTTACAACAGATAAACCTAGTTTATCGACTGTGAAACTGTGTTTATCGACTGTGAAACTGTGTTTAGCTCATTTTTGTGAATTTTGCGTGCCATAGAGAAAGGCCTGAAAAGTTGTGGTTGTAGTGAGATCTGTAGATATAGGGGTGAAGCCTTTTTCTTTACAGTTTTATTTTAAATGATTACAGGAGACAAATATAAGGGGAATTATATTTAATATAAAGGGCATGAAATAATCTTACTCGGACGTCTTGGGATCCTGGTAGACAAAACATAGGTGAAAACATATAATGAAAGTATTAAATGATGCTATTAATAAAGACTATTGAAAAGATTGCATATTTAGCTGAACAATGTAAGAATTCGACTATAACATTCTACATTATACAGAAACATGCTACTACACCACTTGCAGAGTACAAAACGACTTTCTTTGTAGACACTAAGACAGTATGTTTCGTTTTATGCACAATACGTTACATTCTGTTCGCTTTATAAACGGTACGCTTTGGTGAACGGTACGTAAATGAAGTGGACTGGGCTCCTCGTACACTTTAGTAAATTATTGTCTACTTGATAAACTAATTTATTTTCTTCAATAATATATTTATATTTTATTAAAATGAAAGTATACATGTACAATGAAACTCAAAGCTTGAAAAGGTCCATATTTAAGCAAGATTTGTCAGTTGGCTATTTACAGAAAACCAAGGGGAATTCCATGTACGTGTACGTGCATCAGTGAAAATCTGAAAACCACTGCACCCGATGAAAGACTCACATAATTAAGAACAACCAAGGGGATTCCTTACTTATTACTACAATCGGCTAAAAAAAATTCTTTCTCAATTATTTTTTAACATTAGCTTTATTTGAGTTCACATTATCCGACTTTGAACTCAAACAGTGGTATATAAAATGGATGTAAGATAATTGACTGGCAGGAAAAATTAAACTACTTTAAATTAGTTAATATTTAGCTTTTATCAATACATCACAGATATCCTACTTTTCTGAAATGTTTTAAAGGAATAATGCCTGCAGCTAAAGTGCATCGATATATAACAATCAATCACACCGGATAACTGTTAATTGTTTCAAAAATTTTGAGATATAAAGAATAGAGTTTGACAACTAGTATACTTCCCCGGTAGTATCTGAATATATTGCTTTTTTTAAAATATAAAATATCGGTCTAAAATGTTCTTTCAACATATACTAGTAGTTCCCGGGTAGGTCATCCATGTTGTAATAGTTGTACATATAGCCGTGATAGCTATCTACAACTCTCCATGCCCCAATAGTCCCCATCTTTATAACCCTTCAATGTATTTGTTGGGCAGGTGTAACACCAAGTTTCGCCTTTTCGCGAGTAGCATATCCCTTTACAGCCAGCTGTCGATAAACATACTTGTTTACACCCTTCAAATGTTTTATATCCAACAAATACTTCCGAAGTGCAGTAAGTCTTTTCGTGTAGAATGATATCTAAAAAAAAAAGAAGCAAATATCTATGAAAAAAAGAAGTCAATGCAAAAGGTCAATAGAAAAAGCTTCCTTACAACTTTACCTAAACTGTTTTAGTGAAGTAAAAAAGTATCACATTTTTAATTAACTTGAACTATAATGCAACTCATGAAATAGAACAAAATAAATGATATAGGTTTATTAAGTGGATTTGGGGGCAACATGTGTTTTTTCGGACCAAGAACCAAAATGTTTGCTAGTTGACTCTTCAAGATCAAATGAAAAAATTTTGGTTTGACAATCGATTTTGCCCGAAAATACAGTCAATAAATCCTCATTTTTTTTTAATATTAATTTTGTATTTATAGGAATAAAAGTTGTAAAAAGACTTGATGGAATATTTTTTTCAATAACATTCTCTTATATGTGTTTGTTCTCTTCATATGGGTCTCAATTAACGAGGCTGGGGGGTGGCAGCCATTTTTAGACTATTTCAATCTCCTATAAAAGGAGAGCTCCATATAAAGATATAAAAAATGATCAAATTTTATAACTAAAATCTTTGAATTTTTTCTTTGTCAAATGATAGTTGACAGCTAAAGATACCGTATCTAAAAAAATAAGTCAAATCTGGTGGTTAATTTGGGATTAATTTGTTGACCCACCAGCCTCCTTAATACTCCAATATTTTAGGGGGGAAGCCTACACTAAAAGACCTGACTTGTACATCCGCAACTCCCCCTAAACCACTGGATAAAATCTAATGATACTTTCAAAGATTCTTTATTACATAATGTCATTGTACACCTCTTAGTTTATTTTTTGATCTTACACTTATTTCGGGTTTCCCAGAGCAAGATTTTGCCAATATAATTATGTGGGAGGCGGGGGTATCATTTATTGAGATCAGTACTCACAGTAACTCTAGTTTTTTCTAGCGACTAGTTTGGGTATGCGTAAAACATCAAGAAATGAACACTCCTCTTTGACTGATAAGTATATTTTTTTGCTTTTTAAAAGAAATAATATTGCTTATCATTAAAAAATATTAAATACACTTTATTGCACTTCACTGCTATGCAAAATCTACTTTTTGTTTTGGAAAAAAAAAATTTCAACAAAGTTATGCATTGATGATTTTTTTTTATGGAGTGACTAGTTTAACTATGCTCGAGACATTTACAGACATGAACACTCCTTTTTGACTGATAAGTGGATTTCCTTTTATATACAAGAAAATTAGTATTAATTATTTTGAAAAGAATTTAACTTCTCTTTATCGGACATCACAACAGTGCAGAATGTACTTTTTTAATGTGTTTTGAAAACAAAAAAAAAAAAAAAAAAAAAAAAAACGACCGAATGGATCTTTATCTATATTTCAATGTTCTCTTTAATTTCATATGAATTTTCAATTAAAATTCTTTAATTAATAATCCAGTAATTATGACGACGGACTTTTCAACAATGTTACGTATTAATGATAAGTTACTGAGAAAATAAAAGAGTGTCGATATTTCAAAATAATTCACATTTTCAATACAGCTTGTGCCTTTGAAAATGGAAGAAAAAGGAATCAAGAAAAAAAAAACGAATTCTTTCAGAACCTCATTTTTCTATATTAAACTAGCATTAACAAATAGCTCATAAGTTAGAAAATCATTCATTCACTAATAATGTATAATCTACGTATGAAGAAAGAGATACCTCCACAAACTGTTTTGGCGGGGTTGATGCACTTGTTCGTCCCTGTACAGCCTTTACACTGTGTCGTTCCTGACTGGTCCTGGTACTGATTATCTGGACATGTCAGACACTGAGTCTGCCTCCAGGCATCCTGGTAAGTCCCTGGACTACACTGTGTACAGGTGGACATTCCAGTCCCATCAGCATAGTGCCCAGGAGAACAAGGTACACATTTAAAACGTCCCTCGTTCTGTTGCTTCGTCCCTGGTGAACACGCTATACACTGCGCTTGGTTTGACACGTTTTGAAATGTTCCTGGGCTACACAATTTACACGAGCTCTGTCCAGTTTCATCCTGATAAGTTCCTTTTAAACAGGACAGACATCTGGTCTCTCCCTCGTTTGGCTGGTATTTCCCTTTCGGGCATTCCAGACATTGGTCCTGCTCAGCTTGTGGCTGATACTTACCCTCCTTACATATTTTACACTCGGCTTTGCCAGTCTTATCCTGATAGTATCCCGCTGTACAAGATAAACAGCTGGTCTGTTCTTGGTCTGGCTGGTACATCCCTTTTGGACATTCTAAGCACTGGGCCTGCTTACCTTGTGGCTGATAATTACCTGCAGCACACTTTTTACACTTGGTTTGGCCAGTTTGATCTTGATGGGACCCTGGCGTACACTCCGAACAGCTGGTCTGTTCTTGGTCTGGCTGGTACATCCCTTTTGGACATGCCAAACACAGGGCCTGCTTGGACTGTGGCTGGTAAGTACCCGGATTACACGTCTTACACGTGGTCTGTCCAGTTTCGTCCTGATGGTTTCCAGGCATACAGGAAAAACAACTAGTCTTTCCTTCATCAGGTTGGTACATCCCTTTTGGACACTGTATACAATTTGCTTGTCCAGTTTTATCTTGATAAGTTCCAGGAATACATATCAGGCATTGTGATTTACCTAAATATAAAAAAAAACATGTCATTTTTTTTTGGTTCATTTCTTTTGATAAATTCAACTTGAATTGGACGTTTATTTTTCTATCCTGTTTTAGAATCCAGATATTGCTAATTGATATAAAAACTTTAACTATTGCTAGATTTGACAAAAAGACAATAAACAGAGACATGTTCTTGTTTTCAAAAGGCATAATTATAACAGTCACTGAAAATTAAAATAAATTTACATGTAATTTACCTGCATCGGGTTGATGTTCTCCTACATTGCAGCTGATACAAGATAGAGCTGCGGCTTTCGAATACGTTCCTGCACCACATTGAATACATGTACTTTGTCCAATCTTGTTTTGATAGGTTCCACTCGAACATTTCGGGCAAAACTGCATTCCTTGATTATTGGCGAAATGGCCTTTTGAACAAGGTTTGCAGGAGGCTTGAAAATTAAGAATAGGCGATATGTAAAAATCAAGTCATGTTTTTCATTTGCCTTACACATTAACTTTACCATCGTCAACTTCCATTACTCATGTAGCAATGTACCCTTATCATCTGCATGCATGAAATATATGTAGTAAACGAACAGTGTTCAAGCTCAAAAGTCCATTAAGCAATACAAAATTGGAGCACAGGAAACACGGACCTCCAAAACATCAGAGATGTGATCAAGTACCATGGAGGGGTTGGCATCCCCTGCCGACAGGTCACACCCGCCGTGTGCTCCTTGTCATGATCTTGAAATTCGGTAATGGTCTAACACTTTGTATTAAAAACGTCAGTCAGCATTTTACTTAATTAATGATAAATTGTATTGCTGAGAAGGTCTTTGTATCGACCTTAGAACTTACGAAATGATGACTTTAAACGCGTCTGCTGATATGCTTGTTCTATCAATGCGTTATGTATACGAACGATTTCTAATCAAGTTGATAAAACAAGCACATCAACAGTCTCATTTCAAGACATCCTTTTGCAAGTTTTATAGTTGTTACAATGATTTTGTTTAAAAATGCAATCTGTCAGTAAGGCTAATGTTGACTGACTTCTCATACTAACTGTTAGGCCATTATTTATATACTTAAATTATCTAAGCATTTTTCCATTTACCCAATCATGACAATGAGGGCATGGCGTGTGACTGGACGACAGGGAATTCTTACTCCTCAATGGCATCTGATCCTTTCTGTAATATTTTAAGAGGTACGTCCTGTTTGCTCTGCTCCTGATTTGTATTGTTACATGAGATTTTGATTTTGATTATGGTTTGTTATCTCCATATCTATTGCATCTGTCCTATTTGATACTTTTTTTCTTATCCATCTTAAAATGGTAACGAGACACATAAGAATGAGATGTGGGGAATAATTCAATGAACAGTATACAAAATTGATATTGATAATTATAAATAATAATAAACTTTTCTAACTTTGGCCTATATGATCTTGGTAATAACCAGGGCTGCATGGTATGTAGGCGGTTGACTGCCATTGATCCTGGTATGTTCCCGCGATGCAAATATCACACCACTGTTTTCCCGATCCGGCATTATATTGACCAGGTGGGCAGGGGAGACAATTTCCGTCCTTGCCGTAGAATCCAGCAGTGCATGCTTCATTAAGGTAGTTCCACAAATATAAAGAACTAAGTCATTTTATAGTTCCAAAAATATAAATACTAAATCAATTTATCCATTAAGCAACTGTCATGAATTAATTTAATTTGGTTTGAAATCAAGCAAACTGAAAATTATTAACATTTATTTCTTAGTTTATGATAACATGAGGAATAATCTCGGGAAAAAGACATCAGAAATCTAAATATGCTCATCTTCCGATCCATAAAAAGGACTTTATTTTCTAACTATATGTATCCATCCTGTATTAAATATTCTGAAATTAATTCAAAGCAGTTTAGAGTAGAAAAAGGTTTGCCAGGAGAAATTTTAAAAAATATGATTACTCGAGCTGTTATCAATAGAATAAGAATGCATTGAGGTTTATGGGTAGAAGCATTTTTTTTAAAATGATAATTAGATATACTATGAATACAAAAAAAAAGCTATGGTGGAAAGATGCACATAATTATTAAGAATAGAAAAACGAATAAAAAAAATAATTTCTTCACCAGATAGATTTAAAAAAAAGAAAGAATTTTATTGATTAAAAGCAAAGGGGGAAACTCCTCAAGAACAGGTCATGGTAAAATAAAAAAAAAGGACACATTCCGCTCCTATATATTGAGACTAAACATTACATCTCCATATACCGAGTATTCAGTCAATATATATCTGTTAAGCATTCAGATTCATTGAATGTAAGGCTATTATGGATCGGATACCTTAAAAATAAAAGACTTACCCGTAGCAATACATGAAGGTTGGATTGTATCCTCTATGCACTTGTAAAATTCCGGACACGAGAACGAACTGCATTTACCCAAATCAACCTGTGAATGCAGATTTAGATTTTAGGCAATTATTTAGAAATATCATCTCGTTGAACAAAAATATATTAATTATTATTGTAAAAGATTTGACATTTTGAAATAGCGTAACCAACCTTAGGAACATTGATCATGGGAATATAGGTGAAACTGGAGACTGGAATTCCAACATTATAAATATCAAAATTTGCTTCACTATTCAATTCACATATAAAGTTATCTTTATCATAATTCACAGACTGACAATGGCTCGGGCGTAACATACATTCCTTGACACAAGAATTTACACCAATATCACGTAATATCTCAACTGTATAGCCGACCACTTTGTATCCTTGGAACAAATTATGGGTGCAATTTTCACAACTTATCAAAAATATGAAAGGACAGAAAAACGATATTAAAAAAATGAAACCAACTTCCATTTCTGAAAAGAAAATTATATTTTCCTCCCGTTGGTAGTGGGATCAAATTGATAATGGAATATCTGCACAATTCATTCAAATAATAATTATTTGTTCAAACAGATCTCACATGTTAGGTTTTGAGGATGGTGTCGGTTTACTGCAATTAAAATATAATCACTTTTTTAATCAAATTCCATTTTCTACTTCCTAGCAATATTTATAGACTACCAGCCAGGTACCACTGAAGATCTATTTACATCAAACAACCCTATCTATTAAGTATTGATGATGGAATGACTTTTTAAGGATGGAATGGTCAATGCAAGATAAACATTTCAAACAAGTACGTCCATTAGATTTTATTGGCAAGAAAGCACATCGACCTATGATTGTTGAATTACAACATTCTGTTTATTTGTAAACCTTTGATAGTGTTAAAGTTAATAATATTGTTGTCTATAAAGGGCACTGTTCGCAACTAGTTCTCGGACATGCTTTTAAAATTTTTAACTTATCAAAACTTTTTGCATCATAAACAAGTACATGTAGTTATAAGACTTTGCAAAAAAAGTTGCGATAGTTTCTAGCCATATAAAATTAGAAAAGGCTAAATAAAAAAAGCTTCCAAACGATAGCACTCTTATTTCATTCCCCTTGATGATTATTTGAAGGACTAACAAGTACACATTTACGTTTCTTACACGTGGTTAGTCCAGATTCATCCTTGTGATATTGGGAACATGACATATGTGGATCGGATCCACTGTTTCCCTTTTAAAATAAAATACTTTTCTTATTTTCAAACATTAATGAAATGTTCATAGATTCGAGAAGAACAATGTCACAAAGTGATGGTATCAATTAGATTTAATTTGATCGTTTTATTTAGGACCTTAATTTTTATCTAAGTAGCAATTGCAAGGTAAGGTCAACGTTTCCATCTATTTTTTCCGTGACATAAATATATATATATATATATCATCATGTAATGCCTTTTATTTCAGATTGAAAGGTAAAATTGAATGTCTTTAAAATGGTTAATTATGAGAAGGAAAGAAAAATAAAATCCAATAATTATTTTAATTAAATAAAGACATTTAGCAAACAAACGTGTGTCAATACATAAATTCCTGTTGGAAACTGTGTGCAATATGTCTATCCTGTTTTGCCTTGATACGACCCCAAGACAAACTAAATCAATTTGTTAGTAATTACTAAAAATACAAAAAACAACAAATTCATTGTTTTACTAAAATTCTAATTTTAGGAAGGCAATTAAATCTGTGACATCTTCCAATAAAACAAAATCCAAACAGACCAGAACAAACGGTTAACCTATAAAAGAAATTGAAAATTCTCGCTATTTAAATAATTATTCCTCCAAGTAATATCAATGGATAATTTTCAAGAAATAAATGAACAATTGATTTTATAGAACTTCGTGATCTTAGAAATATTAAGTTAAAAAAAAATCAGATACTGAAATTTTAACCTTTATCATTATTGTATGATTAATATTTCAAGAAACAGCTGAATGTATCAAAAAAGTAGGTTGAATGAAAAGCGGTGTTCAATTTTGTGTATGTTCCAGTGAAAATCCTTTTGTTTAAAAAAGTTCATTAAAGCGAACAGTTTTTTTTTTTTTAAATAAAATACAAATCTTTAACTAATTAAGGAAAACCGTGCTCATTTAAACAGAATTGTATATTTTATCCAAGAATAAAGGAACAAAGCTTATAATTAAATTTGATTGATATTTTTTCTTTGTATGGGAAATATTATTATCTGGTTTTATTTGCAAAATACTAGTAATAAAAAAGCGTGCAAAATATGACAATTTTACATTTTTAAAATAGAATAATTGAAAACTTAGAATTTTTTCCTCCACTCTCTTTCAAAAGGTGCGGTCAATTCAAAGGAATATTAAAATTTTGAAATCATTTCCTCAAAACAACCAAAATTTATTTCTACATAACTATGGGACAATTTGACTACTGTAAATTCCTAATCAAACGTGAGGAAATTATTATCGCGTAATTCCGCGAGAAGCATCACTCACGAAATAAAATTCCCCGCAACAAAAAGTGTTGAGGGCTGTCTTTCAAAAGAGGTCAGGGTGTTCTTGGACAAATAGGTTATTTCACTTTGACAAAAAAAATTCTATATCAATCTTGTAATCTGGGCTATAGTTTGTTGACTACTCGATCAGTCCTGTGTGAATTGAAATATTAGCAGAGTTCCATCAGCTTTTTGTGTGCTCGGGATATTTATTTCCTTTTTCCTGGTCAGTATATTTGATTCTTGTAACAGTATACCTTGTTATTAAAAGCACAAACAATATCGGTCATTCGACTTCTCCTGGACCATTACAGGAAGTTTCCGGGGGATTTTAATTTTATTGAAATTTTTGGGATTGTCTTCATTCATTGGTTTAAACTGGAATAAGAGTGCATGTGGTCTCAATTCTCGCCGGCTTCTCCAAAGTTGACCTATTCCTGTTTCTTGAACAATAGATGAATGATGAGTGAATAGTTAATCAATGGAATTACTAAAAGACATATACGATCCAAAATAAAATTCACTTTGCATAAACATCTCGAACAAAGAAAAATCTAATGGTTTCTATGAGTACCCTGTTAATCGTGGCACAATGGTTATAACAACTACTACTACTCAATTATATAAACATTTTTAGTTTTTTACTGAAAAGTACTTTATTTTCAAATGTTGATTACCAGGTCACCGACGTTATAAAGAGACTCATATAAGCAATAGACTTCACAATTTATCAAATTAATGGTTTTGTTTCTATATCGTCCCTTCGAGAGTTTTTCATTTATATTAAAATACCAATACATGTAAAAGCCAATAGAGGGTTGCAATTTATAGTCCTGTATTCTGAAATTTAGGCTTTTGAGCATTGAGTTATCTTTACACATGTGCAGTCTCATCCGAAGGACCGGTCTCCAAATCAAAATTCCATCCGTCGACATAACCACATCTTCGTTATGAAAGGGTTTACCTATACCTATGGCACGCCAAATTCACAAAAATGAGCTAAACATAGTTTCAAAGTTGATGAACTAGGTTTATCGACTGTAAACTATAGTTTACAAACTGAATTATAATTAACAATTCATTAACTATTGTTTTCATCTGTAAAACTATATTTAACGGTTGTTAACTATAGTTTACGAATGCTAATCTAAGTTAATCTGTCCTTAATAAAACGTTAACAATAGATTTTGTTGATAAACATAAATTCACGTCTGTAAACTATAATTTACAATCGTGAACTATAGTTAAGAGTTGTTAATCATAGTTTCACAAATCGTTAAACTATATTTATCAGATCGTTAACTATAATAGTTAAGATTTGTTAACTGTATTTATCAGATAATCTATGTTTTGCAATCGCAAATGACTGTTTTCAGTGTTAAGTATATGGTTTACAGATTTAAAATATAGATTAATATTGTTAACTATAGTTTACAGTCCGTAAACTTTATGCCCTGTTCACACGGAGACTTAAATTCGAATTAAACGTAAAGTTACTGCGAATTAGCTTCGCTTAGCGTTCACACGGAGAATTTAATGCGAATTAATTTAATTCGAATTAGTTTACTGCGCATTAAATTACTTCGTATTAGCTCCGTGTGAACGCTAAGCGAAGCTAATTCGAATTAAATTCTGACGCATGCGTAATGACAAAATTTAGTCAAATACCACCTGTCGATGGTCAGCTATGGGTATTTGTGCTATTTTTGAGTTAAAAACTAATGCCCTGTTCACATGCAGAGTTTAATTCGCAGTAAATTTATGCGAAGTAAACTAATGCGAATCAAATTAATGCGAATTAAATTGCGTTCACACGACAGCTAATGCGAAGTAAACTAATGCGAATTAAAATTTCACTTCTGCAGCCCGGCGTCAGCACGGCTATTATGACGTCATTTGCAGATCACGTCACCTTATGCAGAAGCAGATCCATTTGACATAATGGCAAAGTGTCTGTATACACATTTTAATGATTAACAAAATTTTCCTTAGTTCTTCACTCAAAAATAGTAAGAGTACCTATAGCTGACCACCAACAAGTGGTATTTGACTAAATTTTGCCATTACGCATGCGTCAGAATTTAATTCGAATTAGCTTCGCTTAGCGTTCACACGAAGCTAATGCGAAGTAATTTAATGCGCAGTAAACTAATTCTAATTAAACTAATTCGCATTAAATTCTCCATGTGAACGCTAAGCGAAGCTAATTCGCAGTAACTTTACGTTTAATTCGAATTTAACTCTCCGTGTGAACAGGGCATAAACTAATGCGAATTAAAATTTTACTTCGACAGTCAGACGTGAGGAAGGCTATTATGACGTCATTTGCAAATCACGTCACTTTATGCAGAAGCAGATGCATTTGACATAATGCCACAGTGTCTGGAGACATATTTTAGTGATCAGGGGCGGATACAGGATATGTGGTTATGGGGGGGGGGGGGGGGGGGGG
>PRKT01000010.1:1068986-1094233 GCA_003671525.1 Saccostrea glomerata | reverse complement strand
TTTATGTTTTATTCACAACTATTGATAGAATTTCAGTTGCCAGAAATTGACCTGATTAAATAAAATGTATAATAATGAATAGTTCACATAACTAAATAATAAAAATTCCAGATGAAATTTTGATATCAATTATGATCATTGTTATTTCAAAGGAAACATATGCAGATTCTACAGGTTTTTTCCTAAAGGCTGCACAACTCACTTTAAAAAAATTGTATACATAAATCAAAAATACCAGGTACTTATGTAGGAAACGCAAGATGGGCTGCCTAGTGACATTTGCAGCTGTAGCTAAATTCTTACTTTAAAAACATGATAATGCTAAAAGAATTAAACAGTTATAATTTAAAACAGAATAAGAATTAAAAATGCTTTTTATTTTAATTGGATAGATTTTGTTAATGATTGAAAACAAATGGAGATAACTCTTCAATGGCAGGATAAGGTCATAAAATTGGGACACATTCAACTGATTCTGCTTTTTATAAATTAACAGTAGTAATGCATAACAATCTATCTGTTATGCACTGAATTTCACTGAATCTGAATTTATAGAGTTAGAATATATTAAATGAGGATAAGCACCATTCAATCTCATTGTTTACATGAACTAGCATACTACACCATCTAAACAAGACGTACTATAAAGGATGTTCACTGAAAAATATTGTACGTGCAAAAAGCTATAAAATCTGATGTTTATACTATTCATTAAAAAAAGAAAGAAGACAAGAAGACAATATCAATCATTCAGAATAAAGCATCTAGATTTTCTAGGACAAGTTAACATTTACTATATTCATCATTTGAAATTTTCCATGATTCGTACAAAAATGTAACATTTTGTGATCCTGAATGTCAAATCACACTATGTCATGTGAAAGCATGAAATCAACAATAGCATTCAGTGATTCACAGTTTTGTATATAATTATAATCAGTATTAGCACCAAGTCTAACCTGATAATTTTCTTTATGACATATAGTTTTGAACCAAAGATGAATTCAAAATTTACATTCTTCCGCTATGTAAGGAGAGCTAGCATAAATATTTGATGGTAAGTACTGGTAATAAATCCAAGATGGCCTCCTTAATAACAACTTTGCAACACATTAATTATGTGAAAACATATATAATTTTGCTTAAAATAAACTCTTTTTGTTCCAAAATAAGTTTTTCCAGATATATTTTTTCTGAAATCTGACACTATGTGACTAAGCTGTCCATTCAATATAGATATCTAACACCTAGATGCTATATTAGTTGCTACAATCTTGAATGCAGTTTTATGAGTCAGGAATGAGATTATATTTCTCCATTAAAATGATGTGCAGTGGATTATCAAAGGACAAATCCTGATAACTTGACTTCTCCAAAAGATGTTGAATCAGGGCTGATATTACTGGTTACTACCCTGGTACCTGTGTCAGTGAATTTCTTCATTATACAAAATTATAGAACTGATAATCAAGAATTCCAATACTCTCTCTGACCTTGACATTATTTTTATTATAATTATAAACTTCAAAAGTTTAAGTTCTCATATATACATGTAACATTGCACTTGCACTAAATGAGGGATACCAGGATAAATTGAATTTCATATTTAAGTTTGAATTTTTTAATTAACATATATTCACCTGTTGAAATTTAAAGTATAAAACAGCTATAGCATAAATATAAAGAATATATATCTAGATATCTGCATTCCCAGATTTTGTGAAGCATTGGTTAATCAGTTAGTAAGTTATTCATGATTCACATTGCTAAACACAGCTGTTAAATGATTTGCAAAGAATTAAAATAAGTTAAACAGTAAGTCGCAAATGTTAGCAGCACTTATAGACAAGGTTAAAACTCATGCATGGGTCCAACACAATGCTACAAACCTTAGAAAATTAGGATGTCACTTCAGTTTCATTATCCAATGAAAATAGAGAACTTGATTTTCTTGCGATGAGATAAACAAGGCCTAATGATGCCAGAGTGACAAAGATACCTGCACAGAGAATGCCCACCTAAAGGGTGGAAGCATGTATTAGTCAAACAAATACAATCCCTGTTAATTTCATGTACTTTAAACATGGAAATTTACAAACATAGGCAATTTACAACTTATATAATTATGGGGTTTTTTCTCATATGATATTACCCTCCATCACTCAAAAACACTAGCCTAAGTTTCATTTTTTGTTAAAAATTCTGAAACTTGGTTGTACTAGGAAATATATCCCCTTCTCCCATTACCCATACATTAGACTACAACAACACACAAATATCCATGTTTGCAGTAGATGATTACAAAAAAAAAATGTCACAAATGATGAAATGAAATGAAGATGTGTTAATTGAAAGCAGTTTTCATTTTTGAGACAACGGAAGAATGAATGAATATAATAATAACTCCAAATAATTATCAAACAAATTAAACAAGAATGATGAATTTCATCCTCATTAGCATAATTAAATCCAATGAAAAAAATCTTGTAA
Organism: Saccostrea glomerata; assembly: GCA_003671525.1. Lineage (NCBI taxonomy): Eukaryota > Metazoa > Mollusca > Bivalvia > Ostreida > Ostreidae > Saccostrea > Saccostrea glomerata. The sequence goes on along the minus strand of PRKT01000010.1, from coordinate 1,091,743 downwards.
TTGAAACCTGAAAAACATGCATAAAAAAGAACAGAGGAAAAATTGTCAAACCAAGTGCTAACAAAATAAAGTGAATTCAAGAGCAAACTTAATTATTAGCTTTCCAAACACTTCTTTAAAAAGAAGAAAAATAGTCTTTTTTAAGTTTCTTAGTATAAAAATTAAAATTTTATAAGAAATTACAATTTTTCTTAATCATATTCAATTGATGGTATATATATATATTAATAAACCTGTTCATGTAGCCACAGAGAATAAGTAGAAAAAAACTATGATATACATATTGCATATTTTCCTGCCAAAAGTTACATTACTATTAAAATCTGGGGTTATAACTTCATAATGAGATTGTATGATGTAAGTATGTATAGCTAATATTCAAAACATGGTCTACAGGTGCTGGTTTGGAATTACTTAATATAAGAGGGAAAAAAAGTGATACAATACAATGGTAAAATGAACATATACGTGTATATTATACAACAAATGTTTTCTTGATATTTATGAGCATAATTACTATAAAAGCTGTTTCCCAACCTGGGAAGTCATGTTAATTCTATTATACGTGGTATTGGCAGCTTACAAAAATCAAACTGTATTTGAATGGTCATTGATTAAAACAAAACAAGAAAACATAGAGCTATTCTTCAGATAATATTTATCTTCCATCAAATATTTTTTAAAACACAGATGAATAAATAAACACTAGTGGTAAGGCATGGAGTGGTGCTTGTGTACATAAAAATCAAATAAGGAAGATAACTCTTACCTCCATTGCTTTACTTGGAATCAGAAAAATTCGCAGCAAAATAGCATTTGTTTTCCAGCTGGATTCTGTCCAAGTTGAGTATTGAAAAGTATTCCAGCCATGATAATCTTAAAAATAAAAGCTCAAAGATTTCAAATAATGTCTAAAACTTTTCACTCTGGACATCATAAACAAGATGTGGAGTAACTGCGTGTATTTCAGATAAATTTGTATGCATTTAAAATGCATACATATTTATCTGAAATTTTAAAGGGCATACCATAATAACTTGAAAACAGGAAGTTAATGAGCCAAGAATTCAAAAAAAGTTTAAGGGTACCAAAGTGGATATTTCTTTCACATGTTCTACAAAGGAATACTTGATTTTTTATATGATTTAACATACCTGAGTCCTCAAAAGCAGGAGAGTAAGCTTTGGTTTGTGTGACCCTATTCTTCATACAGGTCACACTCCTGGTTCTGTTGTCTGGGTTAAGTGGTCCAGCCATCCACAAATAGTTGTACAACTAGAAATATATAAATGAATATACCAATGATTTTGAAAAAATTGAAAATGCAGTATATGTACACATTTAAAAAAATCTTACCTGTGTGGACACTTTTTCGATGCTGGTACAACTAGAAGTCTGGTTAACTTCACTTCCGATGTAGCGAGTGAGGAGTCGCTGTATAAGTCTGGTCACATTGTTACTGCCACTACTGCTGTATACACTTACATAGAACGGGTAGGGAGAGGTACGGCTTACTGAAAATCAATGGTGCCAAGACATGTACAAAAAAATCTTAGATCATAATCCTGATACTAATTTTGATGCTTAGTTTTGCCCCCCCCCCCCTTAAAAATAGAAAAAAATTCTAATGACAAAAGTAATTTTATTGCTCTCTTTTGAAAATGTATTGTTAATTTGTAACATTCATACAATTCACTAATTGAAAATATAATCATTACATACTGACCTAAATTATTAAAAGCTTCATTGGCTGGTGGGATGATTTCCTTAAATAACTCACAGTTTGGACTGATAAGAAAACAATAGAGCATGTGCTGGACCTGAAATAAAAGCAAAAAGAATACAATATACTCAGGGTACCTTTAGTAATTAGTACTAATGACATATTTTAGTGTTCAATATACATTTTTCAGGTAGTTACTGTAAATATCAAAAGTCCCTTATCTTAACATGCATGTGACATATAAAAAGAAAGCAAATTTCCACCTGACCTTTATTCTCAAAGAATGACCTTGACACATACAATACAATCTGGTTTCAATACTATATGTTTAAAATGCCAACAGATAGACATGCCAAACATAAGATGTCACGCCCAGTCTCCACATCTGTATACTTTTTTCTAGCACAAAAGGTGTAGTCATGATAATATTGTACAGTAAATATTCTGTTTCATTTTAGAGGAAGAAATAAAGGTCATTGATCTCCTTACACTTGATACATCAGCTGTTAGATTGTCAGGAGCAGAAGAGTTAGTGGCCAGTGTGTACAAAGTTCTGGCCAGCAGAGTAGCAGCATCGGTCAGATTTTTGGCCTGGTCAGTCACGTAGTCATAGCCACCATCTGACCGGTTGGTGTCGGGAGCCTGGGCATGGATGCTTCTGGCCAGATCAAAGCGACTGTTGTAATATCTATATCAAAAAGAAAGTACATTACTTGTCCTTAGCAGTTTGACATGCATCACTTTCATTTTAGATAAATGTACATTTACATCAATGTGATGATTGTATGTGAATCCAATTTTTAAAGAAAGCTGATTTCATTTAAAAAGTAAACATTCTGGCTGTGAATCCAATTTTTAAAGAAAGCTGATTTCATTTAAAAAATAAATATTCTGGCTGATTAATATAAATAATATTTTTATCCATGTCACAGTTGTAATATGCATACATCTGATTTGAATCATATCATTGATCAAACATGCTTGATGTGATTTAATATGCTGGGTTTTTTTCTTTAATCATTCTCACTTGTTTGTGAAAGTTCCCTTATGATCTGTCAGAACAACAGCAGGAATTTTCTGTTTCTGGAGAAATTTCTGTGTAGAGGATGGTGGGAGGGGCCATGATTGACTGACATTTCCAACAAGGTCAGAAAGATTCTTCCCAATAGCCAAAATAGATTCGATCATCTCCTCAATCTAGATAAAAATTGTTCTCGAATGACTATGAAGGATTTACAAGATACAGTTGAACTTGTTTTTATAAGGAATTCCTACATTTATACAACCTCATTCTGTATAACTTTATTTAAAAAGTTACTTTATTGCAATGGCAATCTGAATATAATCAGCTCCCTAAAGTTAGTATTGAAATTTTTAAATTGTATACAATTCCAAAGGTTATTATTCCTTGTAACTGAAAATTTCTTTGTTTTAATTTACTCACTCTCATAGAAATATGTGTACCATGATCACTTACTTCAGTAGATATATTGGGTTCTCTTCTGCTTAATGGATCGGAGTGGATCCATATTTTCCCCTCATCTCTAAATGCTAGCTGATTCACTTCCAGAATTTTATCTATGTGGTCCATCTTCAGATTCAGGGGTAGAGCATTGTTATCCATGTCGTAAATCATTCTGCTGGATCCTATGTAATCAAAGGCCTCCTGCACAACAAAATTTACATCAAGTCTCTGAGATTCAATACTTTTTAAAAATAATTACTACCTGTCCTTGGATTGTGAAACAATCTTAGATTTAAATAAAAACTTCAATGATTTGTAACATACTGTAAAATCACATATTTTCGTGGGGTCAAATTTTCGTGGTTTGAGGAAAAAATGTTGGTTCATGGGGATTTGATTTCGTGGATAAAGAACTTTTTAGTACTTGTGCATATGAAAATTTACATTTCGTGGTGGACATAAATTCGTGGGTGTCTTCATACCACGAAAACAACGAAAATTAAACCCCCACGAAAATTTGTGATTTCACAGTATCAATAGCTTGTCAAACAAGAGATGTTTGTAAAACACTTATGCCTCCCTCCCCCCAAATTGGAACTTTTCCAAGTCCAAAAGGGCATACCTCTGTCAAAAATAGTGCGATTGTACCCAAAACAGAACTTGACCTAGATATTCATGTGATTTATCTGTATATCAAATTTCATTTCATAATGTGAAACGGTTGCAAAGAAAATGAACAGAAACTGCAAATAATTGAAATCTTTCTAAGTCCAAGGGGCATAACTCTGTCAAAAAGGGTGCAATTGTACCCAAAACAGACCTTGACTTAGATATTCATCTGATAAATCTGTACGCTAAATTTCATTTCAGTATGTTAAACGGTTGCAAAGAAAATGAACGGAAACTGCAAATAATTGTAATTTTTTTAAGTCCAAGGGGCATAACTCTGTCAAAAATGGAGCGAACGTACCCAAAACAAAATTTGACCAAGGTATTCATGATATATCTGTATACCAGATTTCATTTTAGTATGTGCAACGATTGGAAAGAAAATGAAGAGAAACTAAATGGACCGACAGACAGCAGCAAAGCAATATGCCCTCTCTTCTTCGAAGGGGGGCATGATGAAATTTAATTGCATTTTGATGAAAGCTTTTTTTTCATATTTTGGACTGCTTGTATATTGAATGATGCAGTTTTGAACTGTAGACAATTTGCACAAGTGATGATTTGGCATCTGAATAACTTACCCCATTCAAAAATGTGAAAAGAATGTCCTTAGAATCATTGGTGAAGTGGTGTTTGACTTTCCCTATTGCTTCTGCTGCAGCCAGTAATGCAACGATTCCACTGACATGATTGTCTGCACTGGGGTAAATATTCTCAAACAAACTGTACGAGTCCATCTATAAACATAAACCATTAATTAGCAACCAATTATATAATACATAGTCCCACTGATTGGTATTCAATGGAAGATTAATATATACCGGTAATAGTGCTGTAGTTTTAAACAACCCATATAATTACACACCATAGAATGCATAAATTGTTCATGCTATGAATGTATATTCGTCATTTTACAAAATATGATTATGTGTTTTACATCAATAACCTTAACTTTACTCAATTTACTGAATGATATTTTACACAAGCATTCAATAACTGATATACTCAAAACGATGCCAAGGAAAATCAACAAAACTCACCCTTGCCACAGCCATGATAATAGATTTACTATCTGGTTTGAATTCATCTGGAACATCTTTGAGAAATCCGATCACATTTTTATCTCCGAGGGGGTCACAATATTTATCAGGGTTAAGATTAGTGGCTGTTAATGTCCGCCTCATGCAGGTCTCCGAGTCTTTGGCTGCGGACATTCTGGATTTCATTTGTACTGCGCATAAGGGGTATTCTCTGGGCACTCCCTGTACTGGCTCATTGAACTTCAGGTAGCACTATAAGTACCAGCAAGTTGATAACAATTTACCAAACATACATGTACATATGTATTATTCAATATTTTCTCAAGCTAAGTGATTTTGCTTTATTTCTCACAAACATGTACTTATAGGTAGTAGCTATGTGAGAAGTGGAGTAAATAAAAAACACTTGGCTACAACAGCTAGATGTTTACAAATCATAAAAGATTAAGTAAACATTGATGAAAAAAAAACTTACATTGTTAATAAGGTAGTCAGTTTCATTTTTATTTGTCACCAAGGATATTGGAAACTCAAAGTCCTCAAAAAACATTCCATTCCCATCCTCATTCCAAGTCACTTTCTTACAATTCCCAAAGTCTTTATCATTGTGATATAAACCTGAAAATAATGAACATGTGTGAATAGAAGAATTTCTGTGGGTCTGCCAGTCAATACAATTTTTTATCTTGCAATATGTATCTAAAGTGGTGTACAATATTTGCTTTATATTATGTTGTGAAAACATTTCTCCACTACAGAAAACATGTACAGTGGGGCCTCATTTATCCGGACGCTTTGGTTCTTAGTCAATTTGTCCGGATAGGTGAAGTGTTCGGATATATGAATTACCAGTTAAACAAGACAAAATAACATTAAAAAATTCTGTTCCAATGAAATGTCGTCCGGATACTGAAGCATCTGGATATCTGGCATCCGGATATCTGAAGGTCCACTGTATATGTAAATGGTTTACTGACTTTTCTACACCAATAAAATGCTTAATTGAAATGAACTGTGAATTAAAAACAATGTTAAGAAAGTTCAATTATTAAAAGTTGTTAATTTCTTTCACCATATGAATTCCCTGGGCACTGATCTGCAGGAGAGAAACTTTCTGGGAGAGGTGTCCTTGCTGACACAATAATGCCTGAAATTTTCTTTGAATTTCTAAGCTTCTGAACTGTATCTCTGCAGGAAAAGGTAAATAATTTGTACGTTTTAAAGATTACATATATGTTAAAGAAATACATGTACAATCTTATTCAAACTACTTTTACACCATGCAATAAACATTAATATAAAACATTTTCTTTACAAAAATTCTTCCCCAAACCCATCTCTACTTCCTTTTTATTTTTTTCCATACAAATTAAGAAGCACAAAGGTTGTCCAACACAATGAATCACAAGCCTAGCTTGCAAAATTTCATTTAAAATGCGCAAAATGAACCAGATTACATAGACAATAAACTGGTTTTTACTAATATGCATCATTAGTAAAGATACCTGTTGAAATTTGATGATGTGAGGAGGGCTACATAAGGCTCATGAGGTCCACTGTTTATCAGCCAATTAAGTGAGTCTGTATCATTAACATAATGAAGCACTCCAACATTTCCACTTACTTCAGCTGAAATTCAATGACAAAGAATGAAAAGAGAAGAACACATTTCATTATATAATAAAATGTATTCAATTTGAAGTTTATCAAATGAAAAATGAATCTGACTTACAACTGCAACCAACTTGATGGGTTCCATTTAGTCGCCGAATACAAGCTGCATTTCCTGACACTATCACATAGGTTTTGCTACTAATTCTTTCACTAACACCTGAAATATGAAATTTATGTCTAATCAAAATGAGGATTTTAAGAGCAAGGAAATGCATGAGAAGACAATCCCTTATGTGTCCTTAGGTATCCTAATAATCCATAACACTTAAAAAAGGTTAAAATCTTAGTTTACATACATTAGTAAGGTTATGGTTCGTGATTATTTAACATCACCAATCATTTTTAAGTGAAAATACAGTTTTTCCCTCAGTTTCATATAATTATGATATCACAATCACCAAAACTGTCATTCCTTTAAACAACAGTTAACAGTAATACTGTAAAAGTACTCTTTTTTTTTCATGGCATTAATTTACGTTATGAACGCGGTCACAATTTTTTCCAGAAATTTGTCCAAGCATACTTATTATATATGTAAGGAAAAAATGACAGTCTAAAAAATTTGCGCAATTTTCTACCCTCAGATTAAACAGAATTTGAGATTCCGCTGAATTATGACCTCGTGGAACAAAGTACGTCTACAGAATTACTAATGCCGTAAAATACAGACTATAAGTTAAAACCCTTTTCATCAGAACTGTAAGGGTCGCCAAATTTATCTCAGTATAAATAAATCAGAGAAATAATAACTTTCAATACCAATACCCTTTCAACACTTTCAATACTTTTAAGTTTAACATTGAGAGTATTTAATACACTGTATTACCCAAAATGTGACCATTTTACATGGACGATATAACAGCCAAATTAAGTGTTTAAATAAATAAAATTTTAACCAAAAGCCACAACCATACATTGTCTCTTGAACCGATCGATATTCCACTGAATCCGTGTATAACATTGGAGATCAAGGTTGTCATTATTTGTTCATGCAATTATTACAGATATGAGTCAGATTCAGAGTCATTTCTAAACATCTGCTAAAGAAAAAATGGTACTGAAAAATAAATAACTCCTGCTCGTATTTCTTACTTACTCAAACTAATAAAAGCGATGAAATATACTATAAAACATCCACATAAACGATAATAATGTGTCATCTTCCTTCTTTCATTTCCCTACGTTGATTTAGCCTCAGAAGGAGAATCCCGAACCCGATACAATTAAATTTGATATGAAATACAAAAAATTAATTTTTTTTCATTCATTTAAGAGTTTATGTAATAAAATTTTAAAATCATGCTTAAATACAGCATTCAATTATCAATAAAATAATGCGTAAATACTTATTAATTTGAAGAAAATGCGAAGGCCGGATTTATATGATCGACAATTCAAAGTCTGTGATTTAGAGAGCATTGTGCATTTCCTAATGCATTGATAATTTATTTTTCTTTCTTCCCATATTCCCATCCTTTGCTAAGATGTATTTTAGATGACTGTGGATAAAAGTAAGTTGCTTTTTATCAACACGAGGAGTATTCATACATAATCATATTTAGATGTCATTACCTGGCTAACTATTGTCATGGAAAGGTGGCATTCGTTGCAGAAAAACGCCTCTCAGTTTTATTATTATCATTGACCAAACACTCCGTTTACAGATTGTACTTTTTTGGAATCTGGCTATATTGGCTAATTAATACAATAATGCCGATAATTTAAATGTTGATCGATGACAAATAAACATTTGACTTTTAAATGATTTTACAAGCCTGCATGTATTCATATTTGATTTAAAACCAGAATTAGACATCCATCTCCACATTAATTCAAATTTATGCTGTTGAACTTTGACAACTTGACATTTTGCATAACACCTTATATATTACAGTGTTTCATCACGTCCATCAAACTTGATGATTTGTAAATATATAAGTTTGAAATACACGCTATTTCCAGGGACTTATATAGGTCCCTTCTGGCACTGCATGAGCAATTTTAATGATACATGTATTGAGATGTTTTTACTTCATTATCATATGTTTTGATATTGAAGTAAATTTCTGCTAACAAGGACAACTGTAAAATCATACAAAAAGGGGTTATATGAGATTACATTGGGGAAAAACCTATAAATTTAAATTAAGTTGAAATGAGTATCTCTGTCTTAATTTGGAAGGATCAAAAGCCTGTGTTGAAATTTCTTTTTTTAACCCATGTTGCATTTAACTTGCACCTCTTGTATACAATGTCTTATTGTCTAAATATGATATTATAAATACTTGAACTAATATCTCTTCTTTCAGGAAATGTTATTTGAAGCAAGACTTGCCAATGCAAGAATAGGGCTTTTATGATGATCAGCGGTTCACTGTTCATGCATTAAAAGATGGATTTAGATATAAGTCAATTTCTGCAGAGACAAGATAATGAACTAAGCTACAATACAGACTTTATAAAAACAAACTGGAGTGGGCTTTCTGAAAATGGAGTTGAAGAATTGGGCGATTCATTTGCCAAGGAGGATGGGTGTTTATTTGAAGATATGGGTGATATTCTTGAAAATACCAGTTCAACATTTAAACACACATCAGAACCAGAAAATGTTAATATAGGGTCAGAAGATTCTTGTGAATGCATTGACATTGATTTAGACTTTCTTAGTAGGTCACAGACAGTAAATGGTCTACAATCTTTCGATAATAATGGCCCCAAAGAGAACATTATACACATTTCAGATGACAGTGAAACTGAAAGTGAAAGTTGCTATGTGACTGCTACCCAACATGAACAAGTACAGAGCAGTGGTAATGATTTAATTGCTAGAGAAGTGGCACCAGTAGAACAACAAAAATCAAATATTCAAATTTACTATCAACAAGATGAACAAGGAAATGTGGGCATGTTTTTGTGTGTCCAAGATAAATCTCTGGTTGGAACTGCTAATCTTGGAACTGAATTAGCTTCAAATAACTCAGAAAACAGTGATGTGGTTCAAAGTCAAAATATCAGTGAAACTTTTCCTCAATTGATTAATGACAGTAATGTGCTAGTACAAACTGCTGTTGAACCTTTGGTAACAAAAGGTCTTATCAATGAGGGAGTTGTTAATCTATGTGAAAACAGTCATTCAACTCCAGCTACTGAGAAAGAAGACACGTCTGAACCAAATACAAATAAGGATGCAAAGAAGAAGAAGTTTCCAAAACTTTTTGGAGCTTTAACAGAGAATTGTCACTCCCCAACCTAACTTGCTAAAGCAAATCAATCAGAATCTCCTAAAACAAGTTTAACTGTTCTTGTTCCACAGTCTGAAAAAGTTCCTGAACAACTTGAGAACTTGTCCAAGCCAAGGGAGGAGGAGGAGGGGGATTCTTGTATAATTGTTCAATCAGTTGGGCTAGAATGTCCAAAGGAGAAGCCAGTAGAAACTTCCAAATCACCAAAGGAATTTCCGACTGTTATTCAAATTTTATCAGAAAAGGCTCCATTAAACTCAGAGACTGTTCAAACTGTCTTGCTTAGAAGCATTTTAACAGAAACCAAGGAAGATAAGGAAATAAAACCAAAGAAAAGAAGGACCAGGCAACGGGGATTGAAGTCACAGACAGTTAACCAAAATACAAAGAAACTCTTGAAGAAGAAAATCAAAAAGGAAATGGTGCAAATACTTCCCAAAGAACATTTCACAAATAAAGTTGGTTTCGTAAAAGATGAAATGGCTAATCCATTAAAAGATCCAAGTTTATCTGCCCCCAGGCTACCTGTGGGTCTGTACAAAGATAAAAATAACTCGCAAGAGGAGGAACAAGAGGAAGCTGTGGACATTTCTAAACCCTGCAGCTGTAACATCTGTGGTAGGGTATTTCTGAAATATTCCGACTTGGAAATGCATGTCCGTGGTCATCTTGGAGATCGCCCTTATCAGTGCAACTTGTGCGAACGAAGTTTCAAACATAATTCAAACTTGCAACGTCACAAGAGAGCCCACACTGGTGAAAAACCGTATATCTGTACACTGTGCGAGAAATCATTCATTGACTGTACACAATTACGTAAGCATATACGTACCCACAGCAGTGAAAAGAGTGATTTCTGTAAAATTTGCAAGAAGGGCTTTGTGTCAAAAACAAATCTGAAACAGCACATGTTGACACATCTTGATGATAGACCCTTCAAATGTGAATTCTGCAACAAAGGGTTCAATAAAAATGCCAATCTGAAAGGCCATTTAAAAGTTCATCTTGGGTACAAACCATGGGTATGTGATGTATGTGGGAAGGAATTTCCTGAGAAAAATCGCCTAAAAATGCATGAGAGAATTCACTGGGAGGACAAACCATATAAATGTGACCAGTGTGATGCTCAGTTTGCCCAAATCTCTAATCTATATGTACACCAAAGAAAGCACAAGGGAGATAAACCTTGGAAGTGTGGTCAGTGTGGGAAGTGTTTTATGATGAAGAGCCACTTGACACAGCATGTTAAAAGACACACGGGGGAGAAACAGTTCCAGTGTGCTGTTTGTCTGAAGGAGTACTTTGGCCGAGGAGAGTTCAACAGACACATGCGAACCCATACAGGGGAGAAAAACCATGTATGTGAAATCTGTGAAGACCGTTTTATCGACAAGGCATCACTTAAAATGCACAGACGGAAAGTTCATGAAAACATTAGGTTTCACTGTAAAACCTGCAATAAAGAATTCCACTTTAAATCCAATCTTAGGCGACATGAGACAATCCACACTGGTGTAAAAAATCATTTCTGTAAAATCTGTGATGCTGGGTTTCTGTTTCAAGTAGAGTTAAGGGACCACATGAACAAACATATGGGATTCAAGCCACATACCTGTGATGTGTGTGGTAAAAGTTTCTACAAAGTTTCAGAGCTCAACCAACACAAGAAAATTCACACAGGAGAGGAGATGATATACTGCGAGTGCTGTGACAAAACATTCAACTACAAACAGTCCTACGCCAAGCACTGCCAATCAGAGAGACATGCTAGGAACCTGAAAGGAGAAGGCAAAAATGGGTCTCCAGTAAAGAAGGAAGGAAAACCTAATGAGGAAACTACAAATACTGGGTCGGAGTTAGAGTCCAATGATGAAGGTGAAGGAGACAATCTGTTAAATAATTCTGGAAATTCTACACAGAAAACAGACACTGAAGAAAACACTATACCTTCAGATCAGATGTGACCGTGTCAAACTATGAACCAAATCAGTAGTATTTTACAATGTTGTAAAGTTTGTGCTTTTATATGGCTGTTTCCAGCAAATTATCTTTTTAGCTCATCTAAACTCTCATTCAATGGGGTCATGATTTTTAAAAACAATTAAGGAGCTACACTATATCTGGCAGATTCTCTATTTTTCTTTTTTTTTTATAATAAATTTTTAGTAAAATGTTTTAAGCTCACCTGAGCTGAAGGCTCAAGTGAGCTTTTCTGATCACAATTTGCATGTCGCCTGTCTGTTTTTCCGTCTGTAAACCTTTCACATTTTTGACTTTTCCTCATGAACCACTAAACAATTTTAACCAAACTTGGTACAAAGCATCCATGGGTGAAGGGGAGTTTGAATTGTAAAATGAAGGGCCAAGTCCCTTACAAGGGGGATAAGGAAGAAAAGACAAAAAAAGGGTGGGGTCATTAAAAAATCTTCTTCTCAAGAACCATTGGGCCAGAAAAACTAAAACTTATGTGGAAGCATCCTGGGGTAGTTTAGATTCTAAATTGTTCAAATCTGACAAGTCATGAACCCCAGGGGTTGGGCAGAGCCAAAATAGGGAATCAAAGTTTTACATAGAATTATAAAGGAGAAAACTTTAAAAATCTTAATCTTCTTAAGAACCACTGGGACAGAAAAGCTTAAACTTATGTGGAAGCATCCTGGGGTAGTGGAGATTCTTAATCATTCAAATCATGACCCCCGTGGGTAGGGCAGGGCCACAATAGGGAACACAAGTTTTACATTGAAATATCTTTAAAAATCTTCTTCTCGGAAACTACTGGGCCAGAAAAGCTGAAACTTATGTACGTGAAAGCATCATGGGGTAGTGTAGATTTTTAATTTTCCAAGTTATGACCCCCTGGGGTAGGGTGGGGCACTTAAGGTATTACAAGGGGGAAATCTGGTTAAGAACAGCATGGTCAAAGCTATTCAGGTGGGCAAAGTGGCCCGTGGGTCTTTATTTAAATAAATTCCATATATAGGTATTTTTGAAAATGTAAAACATTGACCCCCTATAGTGGCCTATGCCATTCATATCACCACTGGCCAAGAACAATTTAGATTCTACACCATGTCTTAAGGAATTTCCACCCTCACAATTTTATAGGTTCAAAGTACAAAAACTGCATTTATTTTCTTTCAATATACTTTAAACTTTCCATTTATTGCAAAAAATGTATAGGTCAGCATATTATTTAAGATGCAAAACATAAATAAACAGAAGCTTATGTCAACATAAAAAATTGTACATTTTTTGTAAACAGTATTGAGAAAAATATGTAAAAATTGGTTAAAATGCATAATTCTGATGCTGAGTGTTCCTAAATACTTCCTACTTAAAAGATACTTTTGAATTGTGAAATATCAGGTAAACTATTTTACAGAAAAGCAAATGCCTGAATGAAGAGCCCTTAGAAGGAGTTATTGCCCTTGTAAACATTTTTTAAAGAATAAATTATGGATTAAATATAGAAAATTTGCATTTTTAAAATTCTTTAACTAAACAGTATTTATCATTACACCTATTGTAAAGCATTCTTCCAAGAGATATTTTTCTATAAGGCATGAATTTAAACCAATTACAGTTTTTGCAAAAACCTATGACATCATAGGAGGGTGGAATTACCTTAAGGCTTTTACAATTAAATTAAATTACAATTAAATTCCTCTTGAGCACAGTTTTTAGCTCACCTGAGCCGAAGGCTCAAGTGAGCTTTTCTGATCACATTTTGTCCCGTGTCCGTCTGTCTGTCCAGCTGTCTGTCTGTAAACTTTTCACATTTTCGACTTCTTCTCAAGAACCGCTGGGCCAATTTCAACCAAACTTGCCACAAAGCATCCTTAGGTGAAGGGGATTCAAGTTTGTTCAAATGAAGGGCAAGGCCCTCATTCAAGGGGAGATAATTGGGAATTAATGAAAATTTGGTGGTATGTTTTAAAAATCTTCTTCTCAAGAACCAGTGTGCAAGGAAAATGAAACTTATGGGGAAACATTCTTAGGTATTGTAGATTCAAGTTTGTTCAAATCATGACCCCCGGAGGTAGGGCGGGGCCACAATGGCCGACCAAAGTTTAACATAGAAATATATAGGAAAATTCTTTAAAAATCTTCTTCTCAAGAATAACAAAGCCATAATTGATCATATTTATATGGAAGCATCCTCAGGTAGTGTAGATTCAAGTTTGTTCAAATCGTGACCCCCGGGGGTAGGGCGGGGCCACAATGGCCGACCAAAGTTTAACATAGAAATATATAGGAAAATTCTTTAAAAATCTTTTTCTCAAGAATAACAAAACCATAATTGATCATATTTATATGGAAGCATCCTCAGGTAGTGTAGATTCAAGTTTGTTCAAATCATGACCCCCGGGGGTAGGGCGGGGGGCCACAATGGCCGACCAAAGTTTAACATAGAAATATATAGGAAAATTCTTTAACAATCTTCTTCTCAAGAATAGCAAAACCATAACTGGTCATTGGTTTACTTTTGGATTTAAACTTTTCAATAATAAACCAATTTCTACTTTTTCCTTCCCACAGTGCTCAGGTGAGCGATGCGGCCCATGGGCCTCTTGTTCCTAAATATTATCAATGTAAAACTTTGATTTCCATTTCAAACCCTCAATTCACTTCCAAGATTTGAACAATTCCGAATCTATACTAAGTCAGTAATCTTTCAGAAAGTTTTTTTTTTTTAATCCAATGATTGTGGAGACTTGGGTAAAAATTGATTCAGTGGGTTATGAGCATGATGAGAAGTCGAAAATGTGTGTGGTGCGAAGAGCTGGCTTGAGCTTACAGCCCAGTTGAGCTTTAACTTTTTAAAAATTTCTTGTTAAGAACAGCATGATCATGATAAATGTATTAGTATTTTTAAGCATCCTCGGGTTGTGTGAATTCAAGAATTCATATGTTCAAATTATAGACTCTGGGAGTAGGAACGGACAATTATTCTGAAAGAACAGTAGTGCCAATGTGAATCTCGTTATAATGTTACTAAAAATATGTAAAAAGGAAACAAAAGTTTTATACATTTTATTCACATACATATTTAATATTTATGTTGTTAATTTCATATCTATTACTTAATATCAAAATTTATAAATGTTGATGTATAAATGCATGTTGTATTATGCATATTAAGTATGCCTTTATGCAAAATGTACCAATGTGAAATAAATGTCTTACAAATTTATAGCTG
The DNA here is from genome assembly GCA_003671525.1 of Saccostrea glomerata. Classification (NCBI taxonomy): domain Eukaryota; kingdom Metazoa; phylum Mollusca; class Bivalvia; order Ostreida; family Ostreidae; genus Saccostrea; species Saccostrea glomerata. Next base: position 1,076,730 of record PRKT01000010.1, on the reverse strand, counting down.
CTTGGATCATTAATCTAAAGATTTAATACACAAGATTTGTAATGGGCTAATAACTTGTTTTAATATACCAGGTAATATTGAATTGATATCACAACTCCTTTTAACTCATCTTCCATGTTTTGAAAGTTGCACATTAACATCTACAGAAAGGAATTGACTTAAATCATAGCCATATTTGGGATTATACATCCACTTTGCCATTATACTAGTACTCAGATGGGTGAAAGAGGGTGTCGTTTTATAAACTCAGAGCTTGGAGTACCTTAAATTTATAAGGGGAATTTCAAAGTGTACTGTAAAATCACATATTTTTGAGGGGTCAATTTTTCGTGGTTTGAGGAAAAAATATAAGTCCTTGCTAATGGGGATTTAATTTCGTGGATGAAGAACTGTTGAGTTATATCTGTGGAAAAATTGCATTTCATGGTGGACATAAATTTGTGGATCTCTTCGTACCCAGAATAACCACGAAAATTAACCCCCCACAAAAATTTGTGATTTCACAATACATAAAATTAGGAAGACTGACACTACTGAGGTAAGAACTACTTGATCCCCTCTGTCCCTACATGTACTTCTCTGTATTGTACCAGCTGTAACAGTTTTACCATTTACATGACCCTAAACATTTTGCTAACCTTCAATTTTCCAACCATATGAAGATGGTTTCAAGATACTGAGGCTCAATTGAGCCAATATATACATGTAAGTTGTACACTCAAATGAAAGGGGACCATCAGTCTATAAAAGCTGGCATTTGTCTTCTTAACTGAGCTCTAGCTCTTCTTGTTATACAAGACAGTGCTGTTAAAAAAGATATACCGGTACTACTACTGTAGAAGTACTTTTTTCTGCGTGGTATTATTTTACGCTAAGTACGCGGTCACAAATTTTCCGCGGAAATTTGTCCAAGCATACTTAATATTAATGTAAGGCATATAGTGACAGTTTAAGAAATCCGCGTAATCTTCTACTCGCGGATTAAACAGAAATTGTGATTCCGCGGAGTTATGACCCCGCGGAAAAAAGGACGTCTACAGTATCTGAATTAACTGAATGCTGCATTATCAAAGCTATTCTCTTGAACTTTGTCATTCTTTTTAAAATACATGATGTATATAAAACATATAAAAGTTATTTCAGTATAAAATTTGATTTAATAAATAAAAACAAGTGCATTGTCTACAATCATAGATGTAAATATACTTCCTGGTAAAGCATTATACTTTTCATTTTACAAAGAAATATGCTAATGTTAACACTGAAATAGTTACTTGCAAAACAGGTATGCATGAGTATAAAGAAAGTAAATTTATTTTAACTGCTGATCTTGGAGTGTTACGGCTAGTATTCATCTTGATAAAATATTTCAAAAATTTTATGTTGACTGTTTTTTTGAACATCTTTTAGACTTGGAAACAAACCAATAAAATTATAATTTGGCTACCTTCCTTTTAAAGAAAAATAAGTGTAATTGCAAGCAAATGACCTGTACTGTGGTACAATATAAACAAAGGACAATCATGTTCAATGAACAATTATTCCAAAGTTTGCACATAAATGCTCTCACTGAGATTTAAACATCAATGATTATGCCTATATATTCCATAAAGCACAGCCGATCAGCAAGTTTATGGCACCCTGTCAAAGGTCTCTCTTTTTCACAAGCTGTTTATAGCAGGTGGACAAATGCTGCTGATACCAGTAGAGCCAGGGCCAACACAAAGTATCCAGACTGGTAGGTGGCCTTCAAGCTGAATCCAATAGCCCAATCCCAGGCCTGCAACAAAAAGATTTTTTTTTTTAGAAAATCTTATTAAATCTTTTTCTTTTAATAATACACAAACTTTTCAATATTTGATGCATAGTATTTTGGTTTTTTTTTCCTAATTTTTTTCCTTTCAAAATGCATTATATTTCCTATGCAAGAATTTTCTTTCCAAATGCATTATCTTTTCCTATGCAAGGAGAAATAATGGAAATATTTTTAGGTTTTTGTAGTTCTTTTTTAATTTTTAAGATTTCATGAAAATTGAATTTTGGACCAATACATGTCTGTCTCTTACAATGAAAAACAATTAATTATAGCAGTTTGACTTTATAATTTAGAAACCTCCTCAAACTGTTCATGTACAAAAAAAAAAACAGAAATCTCTGATGAGACTGTAGCATTACTTGTCTTATCATAAGCATTGGCAATTTTTACACCTTATTGGCACCTTCTGATTGACACCTTCTAGAATCTTTTCTTTTAAACAATATTTTATTCACAGATCTAGAAGTGAATAGGATTGGGCACCAGGCTCAGCCTACTTTAGCCCTCTCCCTAATTTGTGGTCAAGGTGAATACATGAAATCAATTTTGATATTGATATCTAGAATCTAATAGGATACTTACAAGATGTCTGATGCCATTTATGTAATGATAACAGACAGGGAAAGCTAACACATATTTAGCGGCTGTAAAGAGCAGTGGGTTGAGCTGCAGGTCCTTGATATATTGGATATATGAAGGGAAATCCCCGGGTAGACCTAAGAGAGTGGCAGCCACTACAGGTACAGCTGAAATATACAAGAAACTCCCACATTAATTACATGCTGCATTGACAAAACAAAAACAAATTTACTACATGTTGGTCATTAACATTACAAAACTTTCTAGTGATTTTTTTTTTATGTCAACAGCAAAACTGCACAATACATTTTTTTTTTGCATGAATCATTCAGAAATCTGTATACTGAACTTTACAGTTTGTTTTCCCTAAGGGAATCATTTGAACATTCATTGACATCTTAAGTAGTCTGGTATAAAGTATTACCATAATATATCTACTGTATGAGTATGAATTCCCACAATCATATGTAATATATATCATATTTAAAGTATATAAATGTTAAGCTTGTACTTCATTTTTCAAAGGTAAACTTTCTTTAGATAAAATTTAACTTTATACCTTATTTCAGATCAGGCTTTTTTTTCTTAAACATTAAATAACACATACACAATTTTAAATTGTTTTTAACTTAAACATAACTCTTTTGTCACCCTAGGACAGACATTATCTGCAAATACAGTTTATCCAGTTCATCACTGCCATTAAGAAAAGTCATGCAGCTAACAAACTTATAACCTTTATACTTACTGACTGCCATGGCTATCCCTGTAGCTCTGTGACACAGTGACAACATGGAGGTCAGCTCTGGACTACAAGATGGAAACAAAACAATAGATAAATTCACAATAAGCATCAAATTCATAAATTTAACAAACAGTCAATATACCACTAGGGTCAATTTTAAACTTATATTGACAGTTTCATTGTGTGAGAATCGAGGCATGTTCATTTGAAATGAATCTGAAAGACATTGCTTTAAATTCTTGACATAGTATTCTGGAACTCTAGGTCACTATTGTTGATGCAAACTAGCTTTCTGACCTAATGTGAAAAGACTTCTTAATGCAGTGCCTTGAACTACATGTTTACTGTAGGCCAACTTTTATTCGCGTGCCAGAAATTTTCGTGAAGTTCGCGAGAGCCTAATCATCGCGAATATTTTTCGCCGCAATCGATCCTTAAAGTTGATGTGTCTATTTACAACAGATCCCATAAAGGCTTGATCGCGAAAATTTATCACCGCGAACTAGTTTATCTCTGGTAAATCGAGAAATAAAGTTGTTGCAAATAAAAGTTGGTTTACAGTATGTATTTTTACCATTGGAAGGAAAAAATATTTAATTATTATCTAAATAATTTGTTTGACATGCCTTTATCCTACTGACGAAGTTAGATCTGAACTTTTCACTCAGAAAGATCACAATTACAGAATCTTTCCTTATTCTATTCTGATTCGTCTTACATGTCAAACTGTCATTTTAATGGCTTTTATCTAATAATAAAAGCCAGGAGGTACTGTCTATGACATTAAAATATATGGCACTGAGATTCAGTCTACCACAAATTGTTTGATTTCATCTTAAAGCTGCTGCCATATTGCATGTTTTGGATTCTTTTAACATTATAATAAACTAAAGCCACACCATCTGTGAAAAGTTCTGTCTACTTCAGGGAGTGTGGACCATTATCAATTATCACCCATATTAGGTTGTGTCATTCTTTAATGTAACTAATTGTTATTTCTGGAAGTTCATCCCTAATGCACTTTAATAATCAAAACAACAGTTAAATGGGAAAAGAGGAGAAGGGCCAATCTGCAAAAACAATTCATTTAGCTAATCTGACCAAATCATTCTTTGTGACAAGTTTTGATTATAAATAGTCTAAGAGATCTAAGAGATTAAGCAAATAATAAAAATTGTGAGAAAATTAGAAATGTCACTATAGTCTAAGAAACCTTACAGATTAAGCAACAAATAAAAATTGTAAGAAAATTAGAAATGTCATATGGACCAAGGGATGACAGAAATGGACAAATTTTAGTCAGTAAAGCTTGAATGAGTTTAAGCTGAGCTGCATGCCATAACTATAGAATCACAGCTTTCACAGTACCAGGTATCACTTACTTGTAGATTCTAAGATGAGGTGATAGAGGTCGGTTAAGACGTCTATTTTTCTCCCAGAATTCCTCCATTTCCTTGTAGGCAATGTCCTGTGTCTCGGCCTTGGTGCTGGTGAGGGACATCTGAGTTACTACTGGCTGTAGTCTATAAAGACAAACCAACCATTACTGATAGGACAAACTATTGTCTGGAGACAACTAAAACATGGTGATAAGTACAACAGTATGCAGGAATTAATTATGTGCCATTGATTAACTGTGATCAAGCCTAAGTTCTGTTTTTCTCTACTCAATGATAAAAATCTAAATTTTCATCAGAACCTGATTCCACTATGCAAGGTATACTAGTAGTTAAAAACATGTTGAATGCAGTTGAAATGCTCTACCTATTGAGTAATAACCTCTAGTGAGCTGCTTTGAAAACCGTCAAAGATACAGGTCAGCTAGAATAAGACCTAATGGGTATGAAAATTTAATCACCCATAAAATGCAGATAATGATATTAATGTACAATACAGTTCTGAAGTACCGGGGTATAGAAGAAAATAAACATCCACAGATACATGAATTGTGCAAGTTTGGTTTGAACAATACTTGAGAGCTTAACTTGGATTGAAGATGAAGCACAGTGCATCTGAAATAGGCTTCATATGAAGCATTTAAAGATGCACACTACTTCTTTAGGTAAGAGCCTAGGTAAATATCCCTACACTCCTTTTATACCTATTACCTAAGCGACAAGTCAAAAGTACATTAAGTTACCAAGAACTTCTAGCATGCTTGAGTAAGATGACTTCATAAGATAATGAGTAAAACATTATTGTATATGCATATGTATCAATTGCAACATACCAGGGTACCCTCCCTATAAAATATCCAAACTGGCAAAGATGCATTATATCCTCTAGTTTAGTTTGATACCAAGTATAGTGACTTATAGAAGTGAGAATGTGGCTTTAACCTCGCATAAAACCTAAATCAATGGAACATAAAAGGTTGCTCAAATGCAGATTCAGGAATAAGTATGCCATAAAGAATGTATAGGTTTGCTACATCTGTAAATTTAACATGATTAATTTGGAAATCATTAAGATAAGCTGAAAAGTGACCTTAACACTGAGCTCATCCTTGTTTTGTGTTTATAAATAATCATGTGAATTGACATGCTGATTTCATTTTTAATACTGTAGATTCCTTATTTTTGGCGAGTACTTATTATCGCAAATTGAAATAGACTCTTCAAGGCCAAATTGCGAGAATAATGATTCACGAATGGACGGTTGATCAAGATATTTTACATAGATTTCAGTACCATAAAAATGAAGGCAAGTAACTTAATTTTGCATGTGATGCTTCTCGCGAAATTGCGTTATGATAAATTCCACTTGTATATTTATGGATTTTACAGTATCTGAATACCATAAGAGAAATTAAGACACATAAGTATTTCTAGTATCAAGAGGGAAAATAACATATTTATTATCATGATTATAGAGCATGGAAATCATAGCTTACCTTGACAGAAGAGCAGCATTATTGCTCAACAGGGTAGTGCCCTTCCCAAAACTGCAAAAAAAATGACAGATATCAGTATGATATGTACAAGGGGCATTTTCCTCATTCAATAAACTAAACATGGAATAGTTCCTCTGTTCCTGGAGTCATATTTGATTTTTTTGGGGACATATCGATTTTTAATGCAAGTTTACACGTTTAACAGGCGTGTTCTGCAGCAGTAGGAAATTTTGGTCCCCTTAAAGGTTGCAAATTATTTTCAGCATTTTTAATTTGGCCATGGGGGATGCAGTATACTAGAAGCACTGTACCTTTCTGGTACCTCCATCCCAATTTTTTCAGACCAGTAAGCTACAGATGTACAGCTATGTTAATAGACCCTTTCAGGATCACAGTGGTACTACTCTTTAGCAGGGCAAAATAAAATATTTTGGTGAAATATGACGTAAAAGTAGTTGTTTTTTTATACGTCATTTAAATATCTATCAACAAAAACTTCGCCAAAGGTTATTAATTTGCCCTGCAAAAGAGTAGTACTGCAGTTATCGTGAAGGGGCTAATTGTTTGTGTGGGAGTTTGTGTGGGTGTGTGACTGTGTGTGAGGAAGTAGGTTTTTGAACTATAGTTGGTAAGTTTGTAAATAAAATATATGTTTTCAAAAATAAAGATTTTAGTGGTGTCCTGGACCTGTTGTACAAGGAAATTTAAAGCAAATTCAATATATCTTCCTTCTATTCTTTTCAGGATTCCATACTAATCATTCATACTCTCCTAGGCCTAATATTGTTGATAATTTTTTTTCTCAAATTTTCTGATATGCATCTTTTACGCAGTACAGTACCAGTAACTTTTCATACAGTATCATGGTTAAAAGTTAGGTAACAAGGTCAATCAGAAGAGGTTTGATGAGAGTGTATTCATAAATAATAAAAGAAATAGAGTCAGTGACTAATTATGCTACTGTTTAACACTTACTCATTTGTTTACAAAAGTACTAGTGATGATCATGATAAAGAAAATAAATTATCAATATTAAATGCACAAAATTTACTACTTACCCTCGAATCATAGCCATTTTCTTTTTTTTACGAAACAGGCGGTAAATCTAGGACTGTTGAATCACGACTTTCTTTGGATTAATATTTTCCGTTTGCATTCCCCATATAGCTTACCAAATTAAGTTAATTATTTTCAAGAACATTATCTGTGTTAAACTTTATTCACATTATCTAATATGAAAACTTTATTCACATTATCTAATATGAAGCGATTCTGTCCAGCGATAATATTACCAGCGAATCGGGATTAGTTAGATTTAGATTTACCAGCTTTTTTTACACGCGGTAAATCTAGGACCGTCGACTCCCGACTATGATACATTGACCTAAAGCGCATTTTAGGTCCATGATCCAGCCTCATAATTTTCACTCTCTACCATCGGCTCATACATTCACCTCTGTCGTTGGCTCGCGTATATCACAGTGTTTAACACGAGAAATAGTGCGTTTGTTTTAATTGATTACAATTCAATTTCTATGCTTATGTCTACGTTTTGAGATAGATATTCACTAAATCAATCAAGAACTATTAGTTTAATTTGAAACAATCCTGCAAATATAACGTTTTATACGTTATGTCAAAAATCTTGACGTGAGCCCATTGCAGAGGTGTTTGAGAGAGGAACGAACGACAACTCTGCATGGGAGATTGA
>PRKT01000010.1:1042605-1068727 GCA_003671525.1 Saccostrea glomerata | reverse complement strand
ATACATTCACCTCTGTCGTTGGCTCGCGTATATCACAGTGTTAAACACGAGAAATAGTGCGTTTGTTTTAATTGATTACAATTCAATTTCTATGCTTATGTCTACGTTTTGAGATAGATATTCACTAAATCAATCAAGAACTATTAGTTTAATTTGAAACAATCCTGCAAATATAACGTTTTATACGTTATGTCAAAAATCTTGACGTGAGCCCATTGCAGAGGTGTTTGAGAGAGGAACGAACGACAACTCTGCATGGGAGATTGCATAATTTTATCTGTTTGATAAAGTAGAAAATCTGAGTTTATTTAAAAAACAGTTTTCATTAATAAATTAATGTCAAAATGTAAAGGTTGTCATTTTTAAAAAAAGATTTAAGACCTACATAAACAAAAGTATATTACTGCATAAAAAGTAACAGATGTAAAATACAGTTAAAATACACATCTGAAACTCGAAATTAATTGTTTCTTTAGGGACATACTAAAACAAGTCCCACGGGGAAAATAAGTCCCACATGAGTCCCACAGAAAAATAATGAGTCCCACCAGGAAATAAGGCATTTTATTGATATTTGATAACATATATTTATAGATTATCATTGTTTAGATATATTTTGAATAAAATTTTATCACAAAAAATGTTTTTGATGCCAGTTACAGCGATAAGTTACAAAAACAAAGAACGATAACTCCTGTATTCTAACCTAACTCGAGTGTTTCAAAGTCCTACCAATAATGATAAAATTTTAGAAGTTTTTGAAAACAAATATTAATATGTATTATAATTTTATTATTATATGAATTATGATTTTAAAATTTCAAGAAGTTCAAAGATGTTTTCTAGTGATCGTTTACAAACAAAGAACAATAACTCTTACATCTACCTCAAGTAACAAGCCATCTAAATTTTAATTTTTAAGATTTAATGAGTATTTTAATGATATCTTTTTATTCTTCTTTAATAGCATTACACTGTATCTATGTGATGAAAACTTTCAGTGAGAGAATAAGTACTCAGATGCATGGGCTTTTATTCAGGAATCCTGAAATTGATGAATATGATGAACTTGGGGAAAATAAACGTGTTTATCATTTAGTTATAACATGTGTCTTAATTCTGTTCTAGTCCTTCTGTCGAAGATGAAAAACACTTAAATTCTGATTAGACTGCAGCTTTAATTTGTTTACATTGTAAATAACAAGTTATAATGCAGAAAGTTACTATAATTATATGTAATTAGTATACTTATTTACTTTTTGAATTCGCTGACATTCAATAACGCAACAGCAGGATTTCAAAACCTAAGTTATAGACTATAAAGTTTGGCTAATGAAGTCTGTATATCAAATTCTTTCATTAAAAAGAAATTTTCTTTCAGATCAAAATTAAATTCAACTACTAAATTTGTTGTTTAATTTTTTTGTAAGAAATTTCCTGAATGAAGATAAATGCACATGAGGAGGAGTTATTGCCCATGCATACATTTTTTCAGAGATTGGATACTTTATTGAAAAAGGGAAAATTAATATTCATTTTATTTAACTAATAAACTATAAACAATATTTTTCTTTATACTGTTAAAAGCATTATTTCAAAAGATTTATATTTCTATTGAATATGAAATTGAATTAATAATGGTTTATGCAAAAACCATGACATCACACGAGGGTGGAGATACCTTAAGCAAAAATATTTTTTTTTTTTTTTTTAGATTTTTTTCAATCCTGCATCATTTGATCGAGCTATCTATTTATTTATTGTTTGTTTGTTTAAATGAAAGAAATCATCCCCTTTTCTATTCACTAATGATTACATGTAATTTAACACTGCATGCATGTACAGCTAAATCATTCATGTTCAATTGAATAACAGAACTATACAATTTAAAAAAAAATTAAAATATAATATACAAAAAAATATTTTCATGATTTTAAATCGTTGGGATGACGTGAAAATAATAGGCCCAGATAAAGAAAAAATAGGACAAGAATACATGTACTACATCATGATCCTTGTATAGGGTGAGATAGTTTGTACACGTTCAAGGAACACTCCAGTTCAACAACTATTGGTGTGTTGTGTATTTATGATGATAGAGGAGGTTAATTAATTAGTCCTTCCCTTCTGTGGAGGGGGGCTACAACTCTCTAGGATCTCCGCAATTGTGCATCTGCGGGAGTGATTCACTCTCGCAAAGATTTTGGCTCAAATGATCCGAAAAGGCTATTCTATTAAAATTAAAAAAAATGTTGTTATGCAAGACATAATAAATCGATAAGAATTTACAGAACAATCCATATATCTTTTTTTTAATTAATTAATTTATTTATTCATTTTTTTTTTGCGTATGTCAACATAACTATTGACTTGAATTTATCCGCCATGTTTACTGATGTGTTGGTCAGCCAATGAGAATTCGGGATCTATGAAGCGAATCTATCTATAGGAACTCCAATTTATATAGAGGAAAAAATGGAACTTATACCACATTGAATGGTTTTATTTATCGATGTTTAAGTGATACATGAACCATACACCTGACCACAATTTTCAGTTATCAGTATCGACATTTGTTTTATCAAGTTATCATAAATTTCAACTGAAAATCTCAGTAGTATATCAAGCGAGAACTGCTGTAGAGAACAACTTATAAACATGCAGATTTATTTTCCTTTAAAAAAAAAACGAAGGATGCTTTTTATGTTGTTGACAATGAATAGAAAGAGTTTATAATGCTCAATGCCCCTGACTGCCGAGTATAGGACAAAATTTGCTGCTCTTGACCGTCAAGTGGTGGCATCTCAATATGAGTGAAAAATTCACGAGAGGGACGTTAAACAACATGAACACACAATAAATCAATCAATAAATCTTTCATATTATTTTAGTAATGCATTATACTCAGGTGACTAGTTAGACCCGTGTGTCTCTTGTGTGGTTAGTGCGCGGAGAAAATCACCGAAAAACATTTATCCGAGGGAGTCGGGACACAGCATTACTAGTTTTAACGCATTCCAAATTGAAAAGGTCCAAATTAACTTAAATATAAATACTCGGATAAAGAGTAATAATAGACGAAATAAAACGTTTATAATTTCCATTTCAAGTTTGTTTCAAATAAAGAATTGGAATATGTGACAAATTTAAGGCTTTGGAACATAAAATATCATGCAAGTATGTGTAGAAGTTGAAATGTTTATCTTAAATAACTCTTGGTTGTTAAATATTTCCAAATAAATACGAACATTAATATTTAGTCCAATTTTGGAAAAAGACCGCCAGAAAACAAAAATATACTGTATTTTCCTTAGATAAAAGGTTAGAAAGTGAGAATGTGAATGGGATAAGCATTAACGTAATAATGTAACATAGCATCTCTTAATCCCCTAGAGCCAATCAATTTATGGCCCAATTTATGCATAACTTTAGATAATTTTGATTTGCATAGAACTTACAAACTAGCAACTTGCGCACAACTGTCAACATGACAATACCCTGATAAACATGATAAAGGTATATAATTATATGGCACGCCAAATTCACAAAAATGAGATAATCATAGTTTCACGATCGATAAACTAGGTTTATAGTTTGTAAACTATAGTTTACGGACTGTAAACTATAGTTAACAACGTTAATCTATATTTTACATCCGTAAACCATAGTTAACGCGATAATCTATGTTTCACAATCGTAAACTACACTTAACACTGAAAACAATCATTTGCGATTGCAAAACATAGATTATCTGATAAATACAGTTTCACGATTTGTAAACTATAGTTTACAAACCGTTAACAATAGTTAACGATCTGATAAATATAGTTTCACGATTTGTGAAACTATGATTAACAACCGTTAACTATAGTTTACGATTGTAAACTATAGTTTACAAACGTGAATCTATGTTTATCAAAAAAATCTATTGTTAACGCTTATTACAGACAGATAAACTTAGATTATCATTCGTAAACTATAGTTAACAACCGTTAAATATAGTTTTACAGATGAAAACTATACTTAACAAATCGTTAACTATAGTTTACGGTTTGTAAACTATAGTTTACAGTCGATAAACCTAGTTTATCAAATGTGAAACTAGGTTTATCTCATTTTTGTGAATTTGGCGTGCCATATATATAGCTTGAAAAAGCTAAATAACTTTATCAAGGTATTACAAATACCTTGATCAAGGTATTTAATGTAAAGAAATTACAAAAAAGAAATCTTTAAAAATTAAATTCAAAAGTCGAATTATGAGTTGTGATCAGTGTGTCCACTCATACATGAAAAACACTCTGGTATCAAAAAGACAGTATGAAAGAACGTCTCCTCACACGACATGCTTTTAAATTGAATTTTTGAGTTTGAGTACTTTCAGGGCTCTCACACCACTTTTTGGGACTGGGGCCGGGGCCGTTCAAATTGGGAAAATTATCGTCATTTTGGGAAAAGTTTGATATTAACCAAAATTCATTTTTAAAAATCCTCAAATTTTGCTTTTCTAGCATTTTGTCATCAATTTAACTGGTTTTGAATAAACAGTTAAACAGAACAAACATGGATACGTAGGCTATAGTATTTATGAAAGTACATTAGATTTGTTATTACTATCTTTGAGTGCTGATGATTACGGTAACGTTATGTCTTCTAGGTGACATGCAGTCACATAGTCCCAAATTTCCTCGATCACATGGACAACTTTGCGTACCAATACAGCGCGAGACTGAACTTGCCGAAGCGTGGGATTATTTCTAGGTGCAGCTTACTAATGTTTAAATGAAATGTCTCTTTTTGAAACCAAAATGATGTTTTTTGTCGAAACTACATGACAAGATACTCTGCACTCATAGTTAGTACACATTTTTGTAAAAACAATAACCTGGTTCCCCGAACCAGTTTACGAATGCATTCGTCGCGAACTAATAAAATAGTGGTACGGTTTCACTTTCATTTGCAAACGTGTTGTTTGTTGTTTTTTTGCGATTAAGTTTCATGGAATTTTATTTTTTAATTCATATTTTGCTATGGAAATTGGGAAATTTACACCTTTCTTTTGGGAAAAAAGGTACCTTTTTTGCATTGGGAATGGGGCCGAATATCGGCCCCAGATATAGAGAATCGAGAGCCCTGACTTTACATGCTAGCTGCATTATGGTTTTATATATTTGTCTTTGTCAGTTTGACCAAAACGCTACAGATCCTGTAATGCAAAAAGGATGCAATATACGGCACAAAATTTTTTGCACACTTTCGGGGAGAATTTCTCCACTTTCTAGCATTGGTCAATCAACTACCTTTCACTCCCTAATTCTAGACACATTCTTTAGCCAATATTTATATTTTTTCCACCTCCCAACCATTTATAGTTGTCTCTACAGGCAATAAACTCGGTTGAAGTGAATTTTCAGCAATCTAACATAATTTTAATAAAGTGAGTTTATCACTTGTAGAGACGACTATAAAGGGTTGGGAAATGAATAAAATATATAAATTAGTTAAATAATGTGCCTAGAAATAGAGAGTGAAAGGTAGTTAATTGTCACCTATGCTGAAAAGTGGAGAAATTCTCCCCAAAATTGCGCAAAAAATATTGCTACATAAATTGCACCTATTTTGCATTACGGAATCTTTAGCGTTATGGTCAAAGACATTGCAGCTAGTAAGCTTAGTGCTCACAGTACCCCCAGTTTCTAATTCAGAGCTCAGACAAGTATGATATTATGACAATAATAAGGAAAAGATACAAGTTACCAATGAATTAGTAAATGACAATATGACATTGCCGAGACATTTCAGTAAAAATCCTGTTTCAGTTGTCTGCCAATTTGTAAGCAATTTTTCAAAATGCTACTCCTACAGTTTTTATCTGATTTCAGTATTACTAGGCACACAAATTGACTTCACTAAGTTTCACATGATTCTGAGTGTTTATCCATATTTTATTTCAGTGAACAATGTTGCTATTATTACAAAAAATATAGATATTTCTATGGAATACTTTTAAAAACATACTCCTCCTACAGTTTAGGTCTGCATGATTTCAGTATTACTTGACACACAAGTAGACCACACTAATTAAGACAAATATTCTATTTATTGATTTCTGATTTTCATAAACAATGTTGCCATGGTTACTAAGAATAGAAAATTCTATGAAATACTTTCCTCATTCTAAATAATTTGGTTCAGAAGTAGACTATACTATGATAATTAACTTTATTGATAATAAGAAAAAGTCAATTTTAGAAATGATTTCAGCAAATTTTGGGAAGGATATAGAATTTCGGAATGGGGTTGGTAGTAATGAAGAGTGTTTAGAAATACTAAATAGATATGAATGAAAAGAAAAAAATTAAGATTGTTTGATTTAAAAGTATTTTATTCCCAAATGTGGGTACCCCATGTAAGGAGTTCCATACCTGAAAGGCTTCATATTTTTTTTTACACACCCCAACTTTTGTGTAAGTCAGATAAAAGCAATCTTAATAAAGACTTGAGATCAAATGTGCATGGCATATCATGATAAGAAGTTGTTTTCTTGTTCATATCAGATAGCATATATATCATATTTAAAGATAGTTACTATATTTTTAAATATAAAGTAAACGGATCTATGACAAGTGACCTAAAGACAACTAACTGAACGACAATTCGCCGACACTTTTTTTACCAACACTATAAAACTCACCAATAGGACAAGTCAACGAAAGACAGGTCACTGACAGATAAATCATTGACAGATAAAAAACCAGAAGTCTCTGTCGAGACTGTAGCTCTACTGGTTTGTACTTATCAAAAACCATTGCACTATTTTATGTATCTTTGTGTAGTCTACTTGTGTGCCAACTTATTTTGAAATCAAACTAAAACTGTAGAAGGAGTAACATTTTTAAGGAATTTCACAGAAAATTCTATTTTTAGTAACCATGGTAACACCATTCATCGAAATCAAAAACCGATGCACTATTCTATGTATCTTAGTGTAGTCTACTTGTGTGCCAAGTCATATTGAAATCAGACCAAAACTGTAGAAGGAGTAGCGTTTTGAAAAATTGTTTACAGACAGACGGACGGATGCCGGACGCATTAATATCGCATAAGCTCTTCTGGTCTCTGACCAGTAGAGCTAAAAATGACACTCGCCGACATTTACAAAAATCAAGAGAAAATCATGTATGTGAATGTATGTGTGTACATGTACCGTATAAGTAGAATTTTTAGCAAGGATTTAATTTTGGCATTATTAGCGAGGGTGCCGAGATCGCCAAAATTGAATATCACTAAAAATTAATTGGGTTTTATTTGTTGGTCTCTGACCAGTAGAGCTAAAAATGACACTCGCCGACATTTACAAAAATCAAGAGAAAATCATGTATGTGAATGTATGTGTGTACATGTACCGTATAAGTAGAATTTTTAGCGAGGATTTAATTTTGGCATTATTAGCGAGGGTGCCGAGATCGCCAAAATTGAATATCACTAAAAATTAATTGGATTTTATTTGTAATAGCTCCTTGAATGTGCATTTTAAAATCCCTAAAATAACATCTCGCTAAAATTAAATTACCAGTTTGTAAGGACAAATCGCTAAATTTGCGTCTCACTAAAATTTCCACTGATACGTTTTTTTTATTTTTTGAACATGAACAACTTGGTATCAAATTTGATAATTAAAGATGTGTGCCAACCCCTCCAGAATGGTCGAAAAGAATCAATTGTCCTTTTTTCATAATCCCTGACAACTTTCTAAATTCTTGAATTTAACTTTGCATCTTTTTTTTTCATTTGATCAAAAACTTCACCCAATATTGCCAACCTTTGACAAATCACCATGATCCAATTTAAGAGAGGCAATCAGAATGCACAAGGCCAACAATACAAACTCTGTTTTTTATATAACTTTAATTATGTTAATTATATCTTAACACAACATCCAACAAATATCTGGGTAAAAACCGTTGTCGGTGAATTTCTACTCACCGACACCATTGTCTATGAATTGTCCATTCCACGAATTTGCATGTATTGGTGAATTTCACATTTGGTGGTGAACTGTCTTTTGGTGATTTGTTTAGCACTGAAAGTAAACATATTATTAGCAGGAATGACAATTTGCAAGGGCAACGTCAACCAACAGCCCTTGCCCAAATAAAACAGCAGTTATTACCCATTTACCAATGCTTTTGAAAGCTTTCAATCATAGGAGTCATCAGATCTAATTCTTTTATGCAGTTCATAACATTTTTGTTGATTTCTTTCTAGATAAGTTTACTTGTACAGTAATTGCTTCTGTAAACTCTTAGCCTGTTAAGATACATATTGATAGAGTAACTAATATCAATCTTGATTATCTTACAGATTGGAGAGAAATAATTAAAACCTGAAATATGTCTGCTGATCAAATTTCGTATTCTGAGAAGTACAACGATGAGAAGTATGAGTACAGGTAATCAGCCAGAATTTCTGATTTAGAAAATTAAAAGTCACTATGTTGTTATCATGACATGCTTTTAGTAAATAATTCCGATCATTTTTTAGTAAATAATTCCGATCATTTTGTTGTCATTTATAGTCAATGGGGAGATGAATTTAAATTTATTTTACATTTTATATCCTCTAATTTTCATGCATATAAGATTAATGCTAAAAGTAGTCTTGAAATTCATACCAGTTATGTTTATTTCTTTATTGACAAGTCTGTTCTAAGGTTTGTTGAGTTGAAATTAATATTGTAGGCATGTTATCCTTCCAAATGACATTGCTAAACTGGTTCCCAAGAATCACCTGATGACAGAGACAGAATGGAGAAACCTAGGGGTGCAGCAATCACCAGGGTGGATTCACTACATGGTGCATACACCAGGTAAAACCAATCAGATAGAAAATCATGGCGAACAAAAGTACACCAGGTATTCAAAAAAAGCCTAGAGGCCCATGGGCCACAATGTTCACCTTGGTCAGTCCTACTGGTCTTCAGGGAAAAAACTTTTAAAGAATTATCCCCCTCTATTCGTATGATAAAATTTAGTTTTATAAATGATGGATCTCTTCGTAGCTTAAGCTAAATAATTTGTGGATGCATCACTTTCAATATGAATAATATGGCTTTGCTGTTTTGGAGATTTTTTCCTTCAATTTTTTTCAAGAGAAGTGCAAAATGTGTCAGATTTATTGACAAACTGACACTAAATGAGAGATGAGTGATTCAGAAAATTCACTTGAATTTACATTCCAGTAGAGCAAAAGAATGAAGGAAGAAATATGCTATACAGGGTAGTAAGGTGAAAAGTATATAAATATTTAACTTTGTTTCTTGAATGTTTTGCATGATTTTCTCATAGATGGGCACTTGGCTGCTTTCAAATCAAAAGTCTTATCATTACAGTGAAACTTGTTTAGTACGAACACGGATATAGCGATTTCACAGATATAGCAAAGTTTTTTAAGGTCCCCGGCCAAATTCTTAACTATTCTTTATAAAATTTTACCTTTATAACGAACTCTGATGTAGAGGTTTAAATTGATGCAATTTACATCTTTTATAACAAATTTTCAAGCATCTCAAATGTTGATATAATGAACTGATTTTATTTTCAGTAAGTATTTTTATTCAAAATTAATTCATTAAACAAGACCTTAGTTATTCAAAGAATGTTATGTAATAAGAGCTTCCCTAACATATTCGGAAGTAAAACTTCAAGGAAAATGTGCATACTGCGAATTTGCTATGTATTATGTATAGTTTTACGAATTCATTGTACAAATAAAACAAATTACGGATATATAGCAAATTAAATTCACAGGTCCCCAAGACTTCACTATAACCGAGCTTTACTATATTAATCTCAACCCTAGTCACAAGGTTACTTCAGCTATAGAATGACATTGGTTAAAACGCAAAGGAAGCCCTTAAATTGTCAGCCTGTTAGAAATTTCTACTTGCAGCAAACCTATCAGGTGTTAGAAGGCAAATTTATTAATTAGCACTGCAACACCAGTTATTGAAAGATAATTGCTTAATTATACCCCCCGCAAACGAAGTTTGGGGGGGTATATAGGAATCACCTTGTCCGTCTGTCTGTCTGTCCGTCTGTCTTTGCAAACGTGTCTGGTCCATTTCTTTCTTACGGAGGGACACTAGAATCTACTACTCCACACAAAGATTGCCCATGACCTAAGGGTGTGTCATGACCTTGACCCAAGGTCATTTGGGGAAGTTCAAGGTCACTGGAAGAAAAAGTTCATAATTCGTGTCCGGTCCATATTTTTCTTATGGATAAACTTGGTAGGTTCTCATTTCACACAAAGATTGCCCATGACCCAAGGGTGTGTCATGGCCTTGACCCAAGGTCATTTGGGGAAGTTCAAGGTCACTAGAAGAAAAATTTCATTATTCGTGTCCGGTCTACACCTTTTTATGGATAAACTTGGTAGGTTCTTATTTCATGCAAAGATGGCCCATGACCCAAAGGTGTGTCATGACCTTGATCCAAGGTCATTTGGGGAAGTTCAAGGTCACTGGAAGTAAAATTCATGATTTGTGTCCGGTCCATATCTATCTTATGGATAAACTTGGTAGGTTCTCATTTCACACAAAGATTGCCCATGACCTAATGGTGTGTCATGACCTTGACCCAAAGTCATTTGGGGAAGTTTGGTAGATTCTCATTTCACACAAAGATTGCCCTTGACCTAAGGGTGTGTCATGACCTTGACCCAATGTCATTTCGGGAAGTTCAAGGTCACTGGAAGTAAAATTCATGATTTGTGTCCGGTCCATATCTTTCTTATGGATAAACTTGGTAGGTTCTCATTCTACACAGATTGCCCTTGACCTTAGGATGTGTCATGACCTTGACCCAAGGTCATTTGGGGAACTTCAAGGTCACTGGAAGAAAAATTTCTTATTTCATGTGTGATACATATCTTTATTATGGAAAAACTTATTTCTGAAAAACCCAGCGGGGGTATTTTGTCCCGTTTGGACAGTTCTAGTTTTTATTAATTCTTGTACAATTGTAATTTCAGAACCTCACATTCTACTGTTCAGGAGGCCGTTGCCACAGACAACCCCCCACCCAGTAGCCATGGCAACTAAAGTCAAATAGGACCTGTCATTGAAGCAAAGATCTGTGATTCTAAGCCTTTTGTTTTGTATTATTTCTAATATTTGACAACGCAAGTAGTGGTATTTTAGTGTATACATCTAGTGCTGTTATATTATTTTGTTGTTTCGTGTATTGTCTGAAAAGGATATTTCCTGGAATATTGTCTGGGGAGTGGAAACTGCTTCTTTTTGGGGGGGGGGGGGGGTTGACAAATTTCATTACTGAGAGAGAGTCTTTTCAAGATTTGAGCTATATGGGGATGTTTGAATGTAGTATTTCTAATTAAAATGGAGATGGAAATTAATGATCATTACAACCTTTTATTTCATCAGATTCCTTTGTGCCATAGATCTAGAAGTACTAGTGGTCCCCAAAATTTGTTTTCATGCATTTTAACAGAATAAATTTATATTTATTCAATGGTTCTCTATATTTCCATTTGAATGAAATTGGGTAATATATACGAAGGTTGTCCCAAAAAGTCGTAGACAGGGAACACAGTTTATTTTCTCTTAGCTAAATCAAATTTCCTTCCTTGTCATAGCAAAGAGTAACATTTTATGATCATGCACTTCAAGTTTCATGATGATATCACATCTTATAAGAAAATTATGAAAAAATAAACAAAGAATATAAGTGTACACCGGCCCACGAAAGCAAGCGTAAATTACGTCCCTTATAACGTCCTGATCTCTTTGTCTGCTTCACTAGCGGAAATTAACATTCAATAATTTTTTTTAAGTGATAGACCACTCTTGATTAAAGGACATATTTAAATTCACTTCTGTCTGTTTGTTATTTACTTGTTTTTTTTAAAAGCAGATTCAATTTTCAGTCGAAATTTATTCGAAAGATCGCCTTACATTGTAGGCAGCAGAGAAATCAAATTTTTTGACGTCGTTCGCGGTCCAAAATTTTCCAAATTGTCTGCGTTAATCAACTAGTACTCTACTTCTTACATGCCGTTAATAACTATTTTCGGTACAGAAGAAAAACTCTCATTGAACATCGTGCAATTTAAAAAAAAAACTTTTAAATTAAATTATGGTGTGTAATGTTACTTCTGTACTCTTTTTTCCCCATCTCCGATGTATATTAACCATATCCAGCATAATTTATTACATCTCCGTGCGCCGACTACGCGTTTGACGACGTCATTTTCATCAAACTCGATGTCAACGATACTATGAAAATCATGACACCAATCGTCTGTTTCTTACAATATTTATATGAAATTTTGACATAATATTCATATTTTTATTCTGGTTTCAGTGATTTAAATTTGAGTTCAATGTATTATATAGTTCTAAAGAAATAAAAGCAAATGTAATAGTTATATGCGTAAATTATTCTGAATTTTGGTCGTGCACCGACAGGCCATATCGACCTTCATATTAAACGTCTCAATATAATTAATATGAAAGATGTATATTCAAGAATTCAAAATTTTAAAGAACATTGAATGTCTTATGTCTATGCAAAATTTGATTAGTATTGGTTGCGTGTTAAAAAAGTTATTAACATTGTCTACGACTTTTTGGGACAAACCTCGTATATATGGGGATTTTATAAAGAAGTTGAATATTCTTGATTTGGTGAAGTATTTTACTTAATAAAAAAAAAAGAAATAGAAAAAAAAAATGATAATCATATCCCCCTCCTCCCCTCCACTTGAAATTTAAAACTGCATACCAGTTATCGGTATATTGACAGTCAGGTCGTTAACAGCCAGGAACATATTAATCCCATATTTTATGGTACATGTATATATATGATGTATCAAAAGTTGGTAAAGCCAAAAAGCGCTGTTGTGTATTTTAAAAGTTTTTCACTCCTTGAGATGATTTTGATTATAGTCTTAGAATATCCCTGTAGTTGATTTTATGAATACTATTATGTGAAAGTACCAGAAATACTTTTTGACATTTGTTTCACTTGGTTGTTATCACAATTTTACATGGTCAGTGTTCATGTTATAGCCATTCAGTAATGCTTTTATTGACATTTTTAGCATAAATTTTAACATGCTAAGGGTTCAGTATTTTAAATTTTGTTATGGAATCTCATATGTCACATGTTTAAGCCTGTGTGTTTCCTGTTCACTACAAATCTAATCACATAATTCATTCATTTAAACATTTGGTTAAAGGACAAAGCTACATGTAAATTTTGTCATTAAAACCTATATTGCTTTATGTGCATTAAAGTCTTTGTCAATTTCTAAATGGCAGAAAAATTGTTATTTGTTATACACAGATATACAATGTTATTAGGGCCCCGCAAGGATTTGCGGGTGCCCTATAGTAATCACTCTGTCCGTCCGTCTGTCTGTCTGTCTAGCTGTCCGTCTGTCACTCTTCCGTCCACAAATTTTCTGTTTTTTTCTAATAACTTTTTTTATGGTTGCCCAATCAAGTTTAAATTTAGTATGGTAGTTCAGTAGGCAGAAATACATATTTTGATGCTAAGTTTGGTTCTCTATGTCTTCTGGTTTGGAGCTGGGGTGGTGGGGTAGATTCCTTAACTATATATATATGAAAGCATTGGCAAAGAGCGATAACTGCTGAAGATGTTCCCCTTGTAAACTGAATGCTGCTATGAGTCCCTTGGGATTAATTAGCTTTCCTCCTGAAGAAAATCCAGAGCATTATCTTTATCTGTCAAATTGAGATGAATTACCACCTCTGTCTGCAAATGAAGTTTGTTTTGAAGTTAAGCCAATTTGGAATGCTATGAACACTCTGAAATGTGGATTTAAATATAAATTTTTATAATTTATTTTTGTTTAATAGTTATGATTTCATTGAATTCTAATAACAAGAAATAGATTAAAGAAGATTTTTTTGATTTACTTTTCTCACTTTATGTTAATTCAAGAATATTATTAATTTTTAGGATAGTTGTATAAAAACCCCATTCTATCATTAATACTGAAAAAGTTCTTATTGTAACATTAGAAGAAAATGATGAGAGAGGTACAATTAATCCCTTGGGATTAATTATCTAGCCTGTTGCAGAAAATTTAGTAGGCTTTTCTTTATCTGTCACTTTAAGATTAATGAAAACCTTTGTCTGCAACTGATGTTTGTTTGAAGTTAAGGTCAAGCCTTCATGATATTTGCATTCATTGAAGGCTGGCATTTTATATAACACAAGTATCATACCGGTAATTGTTTAAATATACATTCAATGTTAAGTTATTCTTTACTGCCTAATGTAGATACAAGGATAATATTTACAGGTTTTTGAATATTCAGGAGTTATCTTGAAATTTTAAGAATACAGTTGCTGTTGCTTATTCTTCGTACATTTTTTAATCAATCCGTAAGCTGCACCCTATTAATTCTACCCCATGGCAGGGCTCTTGCTGACTGGTCAGTTTTCTAGTTTGTTTTTAACTTCAGTTTTAAAATATGAAATCTTCTGGTTTTGTTTTTATTTTCCATTTTTTTCAGGAAAAACTATAGAATATTTTTTGTTTGGAAAAACAAAAACATGAGTTTGATTACAAAGCTGTATGCTAGAAACTTGTACCATCCAATAATACAAATCTTTATTTTTTTTTAGCCCATTGTTAAATATGATTAGATGGATGTTTAAAATTATCACTGGACAGTGAACAAACATCCAAACCAGTTTCATGATGTTCAACTTTAATGTTTTACAAGAAAACACTTGTAAATACAGTATATATGTTTACATGTATTCTGTGTAACTTTATTTTCAAAAGAATAAAGTTCTTGTAAATTAAACTGACTTGATTGCTATGCTTCATAATAAAAATATAAAAAATTAATTATTTGAAGGTAAGGGTACTTTCTCTGGTTGTCATTTTTCTGATATAACCTGTTTCAACTTCTAAAGACAGAATCTACCAAAGCACTGTGCCTTGATAATACTCCAAAAAACGTCAAAAAGTATGTCAAGATTGCATGAAGTCTTGTGGAGCTCAAAATAGAATCCAAATAACTGATCTCTTCAATTATCTAAAGATTTCATTAAATCTGTTATTGTGTGCAATAGATGGCTTCAATATAGCAACGCAAAACTGCAGTATATAACTTGCCAACTAGAAGATGCAGCATACAAAAGTTAACATATAGACAAATAGTACTGGAATTTACTTCAAACAAATTCAAGTGTCAGTTAAAGTGATTTTTTTGTCAGTTATTAAAACACCAGAAATGCATGGAATCCGGTGCCAAAGAGGAGGGAGCATCCCCTGCCTAGCGGTCTTTAACCTTTTAGAAATAGAAAGTATTAAAAGAAAAAGATGACGTCTTGTGTATTAAGGTTTTACATGTAAAAAGATTAGCCATGTCAATAGTTGAATGTCTTTACTTTAAATATTTATAGCTTTATTTGTCTGTGTTCCAAGCATAACAATGCTTGTGACTACGTCGTAGCCAGGTCACAATTTGTAGGCGGGTTTAAAACGAGAAATAAATACTATTTAGAAAAACTTATTTTCAGAAACCATCGAAATATGGCCCATATTAACCATTAACATTTCCAAGACTGGTCCATATTTCACCTTAAACTAGATACTAGTAGTAAAAAATCGACAATTGACCGGAATAAAATTTTATTACGAGGAGAAAACAGCTTAATTATTGTATTTGTCCCTAAGAGTCGCATCAAAACCATGACATCATTCATAGTGTTCCTAATGTCAGAAATCTTGGTGCATTTTTCGATCAAATACTATCTTCTGAAAAGCAATGCAATGCGGTTGCAAGGGCATGCTACTCGCAAATTCGCAAAATAGGACGCATCAGACATTTCCTTACGAATGGGGCATGTAAAACACTAGTCCACTCTTTGGTGACATCACGATTGGACTATGGAAATGCACACTTATACAACATCAATAGCGCATATATCAGCAAATTGCAGAGGGTCCAGAACACGTTACCAGGACAGGGAAGCGTGAACATAAGGTATTCATTCCATACTTGTTGAGCTACTTTGGCTTCTGTCATATGTAGAGTGCAATACAAACTATGTGTATATATCTTCAAAGCACTTCATGGTTTAGCACCGAATTATCTTTCAGAACTAGTTTGCAAATGTTGACCCGCCAGGTCACTTCGCTCGGCTTCGTCAAACCAGTTGGTTGTGCCTGGAGTCTGATCAAAGACGTACGGTGATCGTAGATTCCATAAAGTCGCTCCAACACTTTGGAATCAGCTTCCAGAAGAGCTCAGACAAGTTGAAAAATTGAAATATTTAAAAGGGATTTAAAGACATATCCTTTTTTAAAAAGCCTTTCTTTAAAGACGTGTATAAATGCTTGACCTATTTTTAACATGTGACTATTTTCAGAAGTTCTTAATTTTTTATAGGTGTATGCAAGATTGTTTTTAGTCTTTCTTTTATTATTTGTGTTGTTATATCCCTGTAATTCGCTTTAGAGTTAAAATAAGATAAGGCGCTATATAAAATTTTTTATGATTATTACATGTATTTTGCTGCAAAATGGTAAAACTCTGGCAAATTATTGCATTTAAATAAAGTTTTACAGAGAAGTCTCCCCTCGAATTTGGGGTGGGGCTATCAAAAGCACGGGACTGTCAAAGGCAAAATAATGGTTAATGAAAAGCAAAATAACGCTTTTGAAAAGGCATAATTACCCTTTTTGAAAGTCGTAATAAAGCCTATTGGAAAGGCGTAATAATGTCTTTTGGGAAGGCGCCTTTTAATTATTATATTGATCCCAATAAGCTTTCGTAGTAAATAGACAATTTTTCCAAATAAATCCAAATTTTATCCAAATTCCGTGTGAGCAAATACTCGGGACATGCTCTTGAGTTTCGAATATGTTGGGAGATGTAAGCACCATATCCAGGTGATAACGGAATGTTACTACATAAAAAAGGAAAGTTGACAATGGAAAAGTTGAAACCCCCTCGTTTGTTATATTTAGGTTTTCGTAAGTTTTATCGTCTATAGTAAGTAAAACATCCGTATACAAAACATGTGGACGACTCTGTATTTAATTTCAAATTCACTGGGATATGTCGAACCGAAATACATCGCCGATATACATGTATCTAAATGTCGAGTTGAAAGGCACATTACTTCTCATGAAGAAGTTTTTGAATAAATTTTGCTTTACATTAATATAAGATAGGTCAGCTAATAAGGGAGCACAGTTAGTGCCCATTAGAATTTCTACAGTTTGTTCGGAGACCTGGTCATCGAAGACTACATAAATTTTGACAATGAGAAATTAACTCCAGCATCCCCAGACCCCGCTTGTAAAGCGGGGATATAGTATTCCGGATGTCCCTCCGTCTGTCTGTACGTCCATGCATCCGTCCGTTACGCTGAGGGATACCTGTCTCTGATCATTGTACTGTAAGTAACAAATAATGTATTGGACTGTTTTGAATCTTTCAAGAAGTAGACAGTAGAAAAAGAACAAAATATACATAGTAATGTTTTTCTGAGATTAGACATGTCAGTCGTTGAATGTCTTACAAGAGACATAATAACATGTTGTGGAGTCTTGAAAAACCTTTAAAAGTCAAGATTTTTAGACGAGTTTAAAACAAGTAATAAACACTATTCAAAGCCGTTGAAATATAACTAAAATTTACGTGCTCACTAGCATGGATGTTCAAGATTTGTTATGACTCGTAGTCATAATTATTGATTTAATTAAGGGAAAACAAAAGATTTAATCTTAAACTTTTCTAGATAACCATAATAGATTGACGCAATACGTTTTCTGATGCATAGCTTGGCCAATCGAGAAATTAAATAAATAAATAAGAGTGGGTAGAAGATACATTAATAACAACAGTAGTGGTTTTTCAATGTTTTCATAATTTTCATTAGATGAGATTGCCATGAAAACCATACAAACAAATAATATAGCTGGGTCTCATGTCCGTGGTTCTGCACAAGGACAATGACAAACAAGGCTTATAAATACCTGCAAATTCATCAGTTTAAAAAATCAGACTCCAAACTGAGTATTAAGAACAAAGTCTTATTATTGAAATATATGAAATTATGAAAAACACAACATTATTGCCGAAGAATATGTATATCTTGACAAAAAATTGTCTTTTGTATAAAATAAAAGGGCCAAGATATCGAACAACGATTGATAAAAAAAGGAGTTGGTATTCACCGTCGACAGGTCAAATATTGAGGTTTTCTATGAGTTTGAACCCAAGCCATAAAAATCTCGAGCAACAGCTTTTTCTCACAGGCACCTGAAGTATGGATAATACCCCCCCCCCTTTTTTATGAAAAAAAATGTAAGAGTGTATAATACCTCGAAAATATAAAATTTCCCCGTCAAACACATCTATACGTCGTTATGTGCAAGCAGATTGTACTTTTTCTCACGTTTAAAGAATGGCCCTATTCGGTATAATAGAAATACACAAGGTAAGAAACAAAAATAATAAACAAACGGGGGTGCCACACTTCGAGACAAGATTTCCAAGGTAATAACAGTGTTACCTATGATACTTTTGCAAACACTCTGTCTGGAAGATGTTCTTTTTTAGTCTCTCTAACCTAAACCCCGCAATATGCGTTTGATATGCCGTAATCATACGATTTATTAATCGGATACATAAAATTTTCTCCATTGGCAGCGTTGGAGGAGGTTTTGGGGCTGCTTTTCTGTTTCGCCTTATCTGATTGGTTAGATATTTAAACTGTATTACAATATTATTGTTTTTGTTCTATATGCTGTACATGTCTATTTGAATTTAACCTTGCCTATAATTTTTGCCTGGATGGATCTATAGCTTTCAAATATCACAATCTGACAAAGCAGGTAACAACATTGTCTTTGTTTGTAAGGCTCATTATATAACTTGTTATTTAGAAGAACTTGGATTTAATTCAAATGGTAATCAAAATTAAACTCATAATTTCTAAGGAAGAAATTCTTCACAATTATACATGTATGTCAGTTTTGAATATTTTAAATATCCCTAGCAATAACAAAATGATTT
This sequence comes from Saccostrea glomerata, assembly GCA_003671525.1. Taxonomy (NCBI): domain Eukaryota; kingdom Metazoa; phylum Mollusca; class Bivalvia; order Ostreida; family Ostreidae; genus Saccostrea; species Saccostrea glomerata. Next base: position 1,049,631 of record PRKT01000010.1, on the reverse strand, counting down.
TTGTATTTCCATTATTATTGTATTGTGAAATTTAGATTTTAACATTTACATGTATATTGGATTCTGAAACTTCTTGAAAATCCTTAAAAAGATACATAGTAGGTTCCAGTAAATGATCAACCAAGCCTCTTTCTTTATTCCTCAGTAAGATATTAACAGTTGTGAAGTAGAAACTTCAAGAGTACTGTGCAACAACATATACCAGAAGTATTGTAAATGATAAATCAGATGTGGATACTTGAAAATTCTTTTAACTCAAGTAACTTTGGAAAATTTGATATCACATGCTTTTATTCAAATCAGCAGCTTAAAAAATTAAAACTTTTCAAATTCATACACCACCATTTCCAACGACAAAGTCCAGGCTTTTTTTTATATCACTGACAGCTGCTTTTTCAATAAGAATATACTAGTAACTCGTAAATTTATTTATCTTTAAATTAGTCATTTGCAAAATCAATTTGTTAAAACACGCTGATTGTACACACAAGTACTCTGAAGTTGACATTAAAAAGAGGCTTGAGTTTCTGATTAACAATATCTACTAGTATGTGGTTTTTGGAGACAAGGTCTTCCAATAATCTATTGGAATTCTTATGGGTACCAATTGCGCAACGTTATTAGCAGACCTTTTTTGGTATTCATATGAAGCAGAATTTGTTTAAAATCTGAAACGTGAGAAGAATACAACACTTGCTGTGGCCTTCAACTCGACATTTAGATATATCGATGACGTATTGTCAATTAACAATGCTATTTCTATTCTTATGTCGATACGATATATTCCGGTGAGCTTGAGATAAAAGATACCTCAGAGTCTGACACATCTGTTTCATATTTAGATATTTTACTTGAAAAGACGTTCATGGTAATCTAAATACCAAGCTTTATAATAAACGTGATGGCTTTAACTGTTCAATCGCCAAATTCCCATACTTATGCAGCAATATACCATCATACGGGGTTTACATCTCTCAGTTGATTTGATACGCAATGGCATACTCTTCGTATGTAAAATTTCTAAAACGAGTTATTTTCTTAAAACATGATTGATGAAACAAGAATATCAACAGTATCGTTTAAAGTCAGCATTTCGTAAGTTCTATGGTCGATACAATGACCTTAATTGTCAGCAAATAAATTTTATCATTGAGTCGGAAACTGACTGACGTTTTTCCTACTAATTGTTAGACCATATGTACACACTGAATTGACGACAAATTTTTCCGTTATTTCCCAATCATTACAATTTTGGAGAACACGGCAGGTGTGACTGATCGCAGGGGATGCTCACTCCTCCATGACACCTGATCCCACTTCTGATGCTATGGAGATCTGTATTTGCTATGCTGCTATTTTGTATTATTATGCTTCCTGTCAGTTTGTCTCTATATAACCAATACCCTACTATTCTCGCATAGTGGTCTAAGGATTTATATAGCGTAAACATACTATGCCGAAATAGTACACGGCTTTATTTACTGAATAAAATTCTTCAGTGCACACGCCGGGGATCGAACTCACGACCTTACGATTGTCAGTCCGATGCCTTATCGATTACGCCACAGAGACGATCACTAATTGGCAGATTTTTATAAAATATATAAACTTAATTTATAAAATTGACACAAGAAGGAGAAAATAGACAAATTTTATTTGAAAACAGTTATATTATTCTAAGGAACCTTAGATTAATATGTACAACAAAGTTTCAAACTAATTACATACAGATCGTTAGATGAACTGATTTCGTAGGGTCATTAAAACGCTTTTTTATATGACGCTTGATTGAAGGATGTTAAAGACAATATTATCAATGAGAATCGACGTCTGCAAACAAACCAAATAAGTCTTATTAACAAAACAGAAAATAAAGATGAGTTGCTTTGGGACAAAAAATCCTGACTTATTTAGAGAAAATACTAGTAACCAAAATAACTAAGCATGCAACCAATTTTAGCATGAAGATTTTGAATGAGTTCTTGCAAGTGCGCTGTGTTAGCACCGATATTTTCAGGAAAAATGCAAATGGATTGCCGCATAAATAATTACAACAGTCAGCATAATAATAACAATAGTGTTGCATTATGCATGTACTATGCCTAAATAGTAGGCAGGGTTTGACACATAGTGCACTCGCCTCCGGCTCGTGCACCATGTGTCAAACCCTGCCTACTATTTAGGCATAGTACATGCATAATGCAACACTATTATATAATTATTTTATGGATATTTGAGCTTAAAAACTGTTCAATATATCTATATATTTTATGTATAATTCTTGTGATAAACCATTTTTTGGAACACCAAACTTTTTTACTTCTTGATTGACTTCTGCAATTTTTTTTCAAAATATTTACCATGGCCTATTTTGTACTGTTAGAGGAAGGGCTTTTATACTATCTAATGTGTGTTCATTGCAATACCTTCTTTTTGATACCAACAATTTTGAGGTTTTTTTTTAACCTTGACATTTATTTAGAGTCCTAACTTTATCTAGAGTCCCAACTAGTCCTTACTTTTTCATAGTTAGGACTATAATAATGATAATGATTGCTTTTTATATAGCGCCTTTCCAGCATAAATGCTACTCAAAGCGCTTTACAATACATTATTACCCCAGCTGACCATAAGAATCCAGAATCTTTCTCAGAGCAAGCTGCTGTTAAGGCGCTAGAACACAAACATTTTGACAATATCTTTCACTGTCTATAGCCAGGTTCCCCTTTTACACTTGGGTGAAGTGAGGAAATTCGTGTAAAGTGCCTCTCCCAGGGACACAACGTCGACTTGCCGCGGCCAGGATTCGAACTCACAACCTTTCGGTTTGGAGTCCGGCACCTTAACCACTAGACTACCGACGCCAAGGACTAGTGATTAAGTATAAGGACCAGTGCTTTCAAATTTCATACGTGTATTTCTTCTGATAAAACCTTCCTTTGGTTACCAACAGTTTTAACCCTTTGACTTCGAGTTTGAACTTTTTTTGTAAAACTTTAATTTGGCCATAACTTTTTAACAATTTGTGCAAGGGCTTTTATATTTCATATATGTACGACAAGAAATTGTCCATGGTTCTATCAAATTTGGTCCTTTGACCTTGGAGTTTGACCCGCTTTTAAAATGTTTTTTAATTTTACTCATATCTTTGGAATGATTTATTTATGGACTCTCTTTTACAGGTATATATTTATTTAGGCAAGTCCTTTCTTATGGATAATATGTTTGATCTCCTTAGCTTAACCTGACTTGCATTTAGGAAACTGTAACCTTCACCATAAGCTGCAACGATGGCATCAGTTTCACAAACTCACCTTGTCTTTTTCTTTTTAATTATCAGAAAATTGTCACTGAATCAACATTAAATTTGAAGTTTCAGCACTGAAACTTTGCGGTACTTTTAGTAAACATAAGTATCTGCAGACTTTCGCTAGTGTTTCAGCTATGCGAAAACTTTTTTTTACTAGTATCCAGTGATTTAAGGAATGTTTTTAATTTTTGTGCGAGTTATTGGTGTTTGAATCACACAGACTTGTCACGTGCAAGTTTGTGTGATTCTCACACCAATAATTCACACAAAAATTAAAAACATTCCATATATTTACATTTTACATGTTTGGAAATACCAAAATTATACTCAATATTTGAATTTCTTGCCGCTCTATTTCGCGATACCTTTACTACAGTCGCTGTAACCTTATTGTAACGTCATTTCTACGCGTTAGTATACACTAAAATGGTATTCAAATCATTTCACAGTTGGCCTAGTAAAAAAACACAACAAATGTAAATATTAATATATGTTTCTTGCATAATTCTCAGGAGTTGTGGTTTATTTCTATACTATGCGATAAACAACGAAGTATGTGGGTGCTTGTCAAGGACTTTTCATGCAGTAAAACTACAATCCCTTAATTAGTCGACTGCTGTCAGGTTTAGAGGGAGCGGGGGTGGGGTATAAAAATAAAAGATTTTATATTGCTTATATATAGATACTGCATTTATCATATATTACCAAATACCTTTAATTGAGACTCCCCTTTTTAAAAATAATCTTGTTATGAATCGCCAAAAAAAAAAAACACAAATAAAGAAAATGTATACAACCTTCATAGGATGTAAAAGGATTGATCGTTAATTTTAGACTGAAAAGTCGCTTTAATTTTTTGATAGTTTTAATTTTTTTAAAGACTGTACTTAAATATTGAAAATTTATTTGTAATGATTTATTATTCGTCTATTGACACTTATTAAAAATTCCTATCAACTTATAATAAACAAAAAAATAAATTGAAATGCTTTTTTGCGATCTCAAAAGGTATTTTAAAAATAGGTACACTTTTAAAAAAAAGTTCAGTCACGTTCTCAAAATATGTAAAGTTACATATCTATGGCACGCCAAATTCACAAAAATGAGATAATCATAGTTTCACAATCGATAAACTAGGTTTATCGGTTGTAAACTATAGTTTACAAACCGTAAACTATAGTTAACAACGTTAATCTATATTTCACATCTGTAAACCATAGTTAACGCGATAATCTATGTTTCACAATCGTAAACTATACTTAACACCGAAAACAATCATTTGCGATTGCAAAACATAGATTATCTGATAAATACAGTTTCACGATTTGTAAACTATAGTTTACGAACCGTTAACTATAGTTAACGATCTGATAAATATAGTTTCACGATTTGTAAAACTATGATTAACAACTCTTAACTATAGTTTACGATTGTAAACTATAGTTTACAAACGTGAATCTATGTTTATCAACAAAATCTATTGTTAAGGCTTATTACAGACAGATAAACTTAGATTATCATTCGTAAACTATAGTTAACAACCGTTAAATATAGTTTTACAGATGAAAACTATACTTAACGAATCGTTAACTATAGTTTACGGTTTGTAAACTATAGTTTACAGTCGATAAACCTAGTTTATCAATTGTGAAACTAGGTTTATCTCATTTTTGTGAATTTGGCGTGCCATACATATCAGTTTTTCTTTTGTTGGGACGTTCTCTCTCATTTGGAAGCTGACGACTTTTTCGTTCATTAAGTTTTCTCTGAATTTACTTTTGCCACCATAAAAGAGATTCGCTCCTCAGCTTTTGATCAGATGTTTGGCTTGATCACTATTTTTTAAAAAAATCTACATAATGTTTTAGTTCTTATAATGAATTAAGATTTTATAATGCTAATAATTAAACTATATTCAATAAAAACCCCATTATTAAATTCCATACTGAAAACATTTAGTGAGGAACTACTAGTATATTTTGTGGCGGTATTTTTTAGAAGAAAACGATCAATTGTTCTCTTCTGGGGTATTCAGTATTGTTAAGATTGGATTCCTATTATATGCAGCCTCTATACAGAGTAATTTTGTGCTGTGAAATATGTTCTATGCTGGTCTTAAATTATATATTAAATTAACTGTCACGAATTCTATCATCGGGTTTGGCAAAATATATAAAATATATCGTAAAAGTACCGAGAAAACAGCCCAATTTTAGCTTAAAATTAACACTTTTTAGTGATATTTAAAAGAAATCAACATGAAAGACCCCACTTTCAATTTTCTGAATATATGTGATAATGTATATTTAATTTTTCTTAATTACTTTCAAATGATTTTAATGCTTTTTAAATTTTTAACGCCAGAAAAAATATCATTTTTTGAGTGCAGAAAGGTGAAATAATTGAGGTAATTTGAGGCAATATCTGTTGTCACAAATTTTAACGAAACACAAATAAAAACGCTGCAAGATACTTTGTTTGCAAGAAGGTCTAAATAAGTTTGGTGTGTGTGTGTGATGTGAGAAATGGAGGGGGGCCGTCTGGAGGATATATTTGGTATACCTTAATATTTTAAGGTTATACTCATTTACATGCATATCAAAAAACATTGTGTTTCTCACTCAAATTATTGAAAAGTCATCACCGTTTCTTAACATTAAGATACATGAACATCTTAACATCTTTGAGTTGGTCCTTACCAATCTAAATATGTTAATTAAGTAGTTAATATTTTACCTCCTACAAGTCTAATCTCAGATGCGGTATGTGCATTGGATGTTTAATTTTCTTCTATTTAAAGCACTTAAGCTCAGTTAGTTTATTGTATATTCCCCTACTCAGCTTAGAACACTAAACTTGTAAAGTAAATGTTAGTAAACATGTACAGTGTATACTCTTCATAAGCCTGTCGTCATTATTCGCATGGAATATCTTTTAAAATTCTATACACATGTATTTATATATTTTTACATTTAAAAGTGTTCCCTTATATGACAAAGCTAACAAAATTGACATTTAATTTTCATTGTCGCGAAGTTTACAAAAGATCAGACTTTGTTGCGATAAGTAAGTTAAAAAAAACTTCACAATCAAAGAAATGTTAAGTTTAAAAATTCATTCGGGTAGGTACTTGAATAGCTAGGAATTAGGATTTGATACGGGACAAAATGCATGTCAAATGCCATTGAAAATCACCATATCTATACTCTGAACTTTTGGAGTTTTATTTAACTCTTTGTTACGGATAAAATCATTAAGTATATACGTAAACTTTCAAGTTTGCACAACTTAAGTATCGTATTCCGTTTGGCGCGCATAGCCAATCGAATACAACTGTGCAGATGAATGTCTATTTTAAGCATTCCAATACGTATGACTGACCTACCAAGGACCAATGGATTTGATTCACTACACTCCACATACATGTTTTTGCTATCTTATGCACTTTATAAAGTAATGAAAGAAACCTGAAAAATTCCCCGCCCCAACCTTTAGTGCCTTTACAGTAACACAATGAATACAAGTATTCAACTTCTGATTGATTCAATCAATGTTTGGAATTTATTCTATGACTTTGATCCTGGATGTTCATTTACTAGTAGATATGTACAAAAGAATGTAACGATCTACTGACAGTCGATATCATAATTATATCCATGGCAACGGAGTTGGAGGGGATCTAGTAAAGCAATTGTGTGTGTGGAGGGGGGGGGGGG
>PRKT01000010.1:1009551-1042157 GCA_003671525.1 Saccostrea glomerata | reverse complement strand
TCTCAGTTGGTAGAGCACCTGACCGGAGTTTCAGGGGGTCCGGGTTCGAATCCCGGTCTGGTCCGCTGCATTTTTCCTCTCCCGTTACATTTGGTGCCGTGCCATGCCTTGGACAGGTGAAAGACCTGCCAGGGATGAGCCTGGGTTGGGGTCTTTGGATGGCCAAAGACTTTTAAGGAGGGAGGAATGTAGCGGTAAGCCGGGTTCGATCGGCGGTGGCCAGATAGCTCAGTTGGTAGAGCACCTGACCGGAGTTACAGGGGACGCGGGTTCGAATTCCGGCCTGGTCCGCTGCATTTTCTCCTCTCCCTTTACATTTGGTGCCGTGCCATGCCCGGGAATTTGACAGGTCAAAGACCTTCCAGGGATGAGCCTGGGTTGGGGTCTTTGGAGGGCCAGAGACCTTTAAGGAGGGAGGAATGTGGTGGTCAGCCGTGTTCGATCGCCATGTCCAGATAGCTCAGTTGGTAGAGCACCTGACCGGAGTTTCAGGGGGTCCGGGTTCGAATCCCGGTCTGGTCCGCTGCATTTTTCCTCTCCCGTTAAACATGTTTGTTTATGTATTTTGTTTTTTACGAGTGTTGTTAGTGTTTTTTCTTATCCATGAAGAAAACATTTACATCAGCTGTAAATGTAATCTTTTGTGCCTCATATAGGAACTCTTTTAGTTCCTAGACAGTACCGTTGTCGGAAACCTTGAAAATGGTTCATTGCCATGAACGTACGGGTGAGATTATGATAAAATACGCCCGCTGTCATTCGAAACATACAATTTTCAAATTCAGTACAGTTTCTGCCCATTTGCATAAGAAACGCCCACAAAAAGGGTTCTGTATCACAGTTACACAGGTCGAGACCACTAGATTTTCTGACGTCAGTATGAATTTGCATGTAAATTAACTATCTGTTTACTTTACCTACTGCTGAATGAGCCACAATGTCTTGTGGGCTACTACGAGTACTGAAGTACCCACGCTGCTGCTGCTGCTGTTTGTTGTGATTTGGGGTCGCCCTTTTACGCTTGGCGACCCCTGCTGCTTTTAATATGCCACGACCAACAAACGCCAATATCAAAATAAACGTGTATAAAATCATGTTTGTTTTATTTTCCTCTATATAAATAATGGTCAATATAACGAGCTAGTCAGCAAATACAACTTGTTATTTAATGGAATTTTGACTGAAAATGTTCATATTAATTGTTATGCCATTCTTTGAACACCTAATTGTCTACCGATTTTGTACAATAAAGATGGGGAGCACACGGAGGGTGTGACAAGTCGACAAAGGATACTTACTCCCTCATGCCATCTGATCCCACTCTGGTGATTTAAGAACCTCGATCGTGAATTGGATTGATTTAATAGATTTTTTTAGCTTGAGTACTATTTGTAAATTTACATGTATATTCATATTTCGGTAGTATGGCGCCATTATACTGGCGATACCACGAAGTTCATGTTAAAGAGGCTGGGTGGTTGTGGCCATTTTTTAGACTTTTTTGATCTCCTCAAGAACAAGAGCTCCATACAAAGATTTAATAAGATGATCAAATTTTAAGATTAAAATTTATGAAATTTTTCTTTGCCAAATGATAGTTGACAGCTTAAGATACCATATCCCAAAATTAAAGGTAAATCTGGTGGTTAATTAAAAAAATAATTTGTTGACCCCCTATCCTACTTAAGAAAAATGCATGAGTTCCTGATTGACAATATATAGGTGGATTTTGGAAACAATGTATTCTAAGAATCTGGTGAAAATCCAATGTGTACCAAATGCGCCTTGTTATCGTAGAGCTATTTTGATTTCATATGGAACAGACTTTATTCACAAATTTAAACATCTTATATTCCTTCAACTCCAAATGGCCTATTATAAATTAACAATAATTTTTCCCGTTCACTTGTGTGTACACGATCAATTTCAGTGAGGTTGAAATAAAAGATGTCTTGCACAGTGTCTAACATATTTGTTTCAATCTTGAATATTTTAGTAGGAAATACGTTAATAAAAAATAAGGTAGAAGTGAATATAATATAGTGTCCTAAAATCAGAATGCTTCATTCATTTTAATATTATTTTAGATAGTATTCAAAGAAATAAATGTTTATAACAGAATGTAGGAAATATGAATACACTTCATTGAATCATTACTTTTCCATTCAAAATTTTGCTACATATAATTCGTAGATTACGTAGATTAATAGCGTACTTCTTTTTTACTCTTCTGAAGAAAAAAAAACTATCAGTCCGACTTAATCATATTGTCCAAACTCAACATTTACATTAGTTTAGCTAATATACTTTCACACTTATTTCAAAAAATTAAAGGACTACATGTATATACCCACATAACATGTTTAAAATGCTATGGTTTTTTTTTTTATAATTAGGCAATCTTTTATTGTTATTTTATGCTTCATGCTCCAATGTTTTCAGAAATAGATACACCAGACAAGCAAAAATCGATGCGTTGGAATTTATTTATTTCTTTTTCTACATTAACAATTTTGCTCTCAGAATTTGTTCTGCATGCTTTGTATTAATCTACATGTATGATGGTCGTTCGCAAGTAAAACCATTCTTTGAATCACATGACACGTCATTCCATTTGCCATTTACCATTTCAACACAATGCTCCTTTTTTTCCACATCATTAGGTTCTCCGTTGCCCCAATTGTTGAATTGAATGTTTTCGGCGTTGGAGAGCTTGAGAAACTCATTCTCCCTCAATATATCCGAAACGCCTATCCAAACACTTTCCATTCCTTAAAATGAGATTAATAATTAAACATAAAACCATTGTCGGCATGATATCCAGAGGCTGACCCCTACACAACACATTTTGAAAGAACATCTAAGAAACTTGTACCTCTCAGCTTAAACTGAAGTTGGAGCCATTCTTCTTCCTCTTCATCATGTACTTGAACAAGTCGACCGCTCCCTGTTGCCTCCGCACATTGTTCCTATTTTATATTTAATTTAAAAAACTCATCTAATAGATAACCTAATAAAAAATTATACATAGATATATAAATTAATTTTACTCTTTAATTTAAGATTCCTTTTAAAGGTATCACTTTAATACGACCATCTTACAAGTGTAAGCTCAAACAAAGTAGTAGGTGTTTGTTTTCTACAGGACACAATTAACTAATGAGTCACTGCAAATGTGAATAATAGATAGAGGATGATAATTTTTCTAAGGCATCTGATTTCATCACTGAAATTATCAGGGTCTGTGTTTATGACTTTTCACAAATATTTCAAAGAGTTTCTGAAGTCGATCACTTTTTTTCGATTTCTTCGCCTATTTCAACTAAATAGTTAAAAGGCAGACAGAGGGGAAAATGCCAAAGAAAAAATAGATCATCCTGAATAGGAAAGTTGATACGTGATTATTCTCTTTAACCTATGAATATGTTACATTAAACACAACACTTTAAACATACATGATTAACCTCATAAGTTTTAAAATAGAAAAATTAGACCATTGTTATCACAATGCATTTCTGTTAAGATGATATTGTGCTCACCATTGCCTGTTTGAAATTTACTTTTTCTTCGGAAAATAGGTAGCAATTCAAACGATACATTACCCATCCTTTTGGACAATCTAAAAAATATTTTTTAAAAATGTAAAAACAAAATTATTTGTTTTATTTGAGACCATTCTTCTTTTCCTAAAGCTTGATTATGCCAGAAGACGGAAACCTTGCAATATATACGTTTGTTTGACTATCTTTCTTATTTATTCTTCTAATAAGTAAGATAATTAAAGTTTAAAAAATATATAAATAACAAAAGTAAAAAGGTTTGTTTCCTCAGGGTAAAAAGACCTCACCTCTGATCAAGAAATAACATTGTACAGTCGATACAAGGCAAAACGCTATGAACACAGCTAAAGTTGACATCTTTACAAGAAATCTAAAACACAACGAGATTGTATTACAATCTACCTGGCAATCTTCTTGTGCATTAATGAAAAATATCAAAACTATAATCCAGAAAATTCAGAGTAGAAATGTTCGAAAGCAAAATATACACACAGTATATTGTCAATCCGTGCAGGTGTGATGAGCAGACTTTGACACTTGAACGCACCCTGTGAATCGTAAACATCAACAATAACGGAGCTCGTGTCCTATTTACAAAAACTGTGTTCGTTTTACGGGTATGATCTATTTGCTAAACTCTGTACACAACACTTAGCTCGGAATGACGATACTTGTGAAGGGGTTTTGCTTTTTAACGTTTCTACTCTGAATAAATTTTTTTTCTGGATTAAATTTGTGAGAGTGCAAGAATGTTTCAATCAAACATATCCAAAAATTGGAAGTTTCAATAACTTTAAGAGGAAATAAGATTTTTAATATATTTTTATGTGAAATGCTATTAATATATATTAGTCGTGATATTATACAGAAAAAAAATAAGTTAACTTCAAATCTGTGTTCATGCACTTTTAAAACCCCATGATTAAGTTCCAAATAGAAAACATATAGTGAGGAACTATATTTTGTGGCGGAAGGTTTTCTTTTTTAGGAAAAAAAAATCAATTTTTGTCTTTCAAAGTAAAATTTAGTATTGTGGAGTTTGGATTCCTATTTTTACATATGCAGCCTGCACACAGAGTGATTTTGAAAAGAGTGAATTGTTCTAAAGTATATATTAAATTAACTGCCATGTCATGAATTCTTTTATTAAATTAAACTAATATTTATCAAACAAATTGTGTACGTCCTGAGAAAAAAGACCAATTTAAGCTTAGAATTAACACTATTTTAATATTATCGCAATAAAAGATAAAAGATTGCCTTATAATATTAAAAATTAACATCACGGATCCTCATTTTCATTACATTCTCCAAGTATATAAGATACAATGAAATTTAACTATTCTTTCCTTTTTTCTCTCTTTTTTATGCTTTTTAAATTTTCAATGTCAGAAAAATAACTTTTTTTGAGTTCAGAAAGGTCAAAACATTGACTATGCAAAGTAATTTGAAACAAATTTGTTGTCACAAATTTAAAAATAATGAAAAAAATAAGATAAAACTGAATAAGTTATTGTAACCCCGTGATAATTAAAGGAATACAAATCAGACAAAGGCGATGATCCTTTAAAGAAAAAAACGCCCATGCGTATATAATACACATAGTTTCGAGAATTGATATTGAAGTACTAACAGACTGTTCGTTTTACTCTATTACAAAAAATATCACTGGAAAAATGGCGTTTATTCTTCAGTAATAATATCGGCATTAGTATTATGGCGATTGTTAACTTTTTTATAACTTAAATTAAATATGTGGATAACGGTCAGTATTCAAACTCATTGAAAAACAATACAATTCGGAAGTAGAGTTATGATGGACTTAATAAACATCAGAGAAGGAATGTATCAGGTGCCATGAAGGAGTGATCGAGCATCTTCTGCTGACCTGTCACATCCGCCTTTTGCTCCTTGTCATGGTAGAGAAAAGCATAAAAATACGTAGACAATTACATGTAACATTTTAAATGCACATTATTTACACAATGAGTTAATTGTTTTTCGTACTTTCATAAACGATTAGAATAAGCAGTACTGAATCAACAATACAGAATAATGACCGATGCCTCTATCTATATCAATATAATTTTATCCCATTGTTCAGGACAAGATTTCCTATTCAGTGTAAAACTCTTTTTCTGATGTGATAAAGCTCTTTGAGAAATACGAAAGGAATGTACCCCACCGGTTCCAAAAAAGTTGATTAACGGGCTTCTCAAAAATTGGTAGCCCTCTTAATTGACCAAAAGTAGGTTCTCAATACAAAGTGATACATGCACCTTTGTTTGCTGGAAATATGCTGCTTTGATTTCAGAGATGTTTTTTAATTATTATTATTATACGAAAGGTGTTTACATATAAAAATAAGCATATACGCCGAAAACTCGCCGGTCAAAAAATGGTATTTAAGATTCCGGTTCATGTCAGCTAAAATGAAAAGGTGTCATCCTCAAACATATGTTGGGGATGCAGTTTAAAAACATGATACGGTTAGTCATGTGGTTCTGTAACTACTTAAAGATTATAGTTATTAACAATGACAATATCACCCTACACGGAAATTTTTATCTTACAAAAGCAGAAAAGACACATGACACTTCTAGCTAATAGTAAACATATGTTCGTGTTTTATTGTTTTATTTTATCAATACAGTTTATCTAAAAATAAATTCTGTTGGATGAAGATCATTAATTCAATGCCCTCCATCCATTTAATAATGTGTATCTCCGGTAAAACCATGCAAGCCAAGAAAATTAGGATTTTTTCACATGAATAAGACTAATTATTCAGACCCTGCTATTCTAGAGAAAACATTAATAAAAACTTCTTTTTATCGATTTACACTTCAATGGGTGGGGGCAGCCAGAGAAAAAAAATCGAACTTGCCTGGAAAACTTTAAGAAGACATTGAAAAATATTTACATTTGCAAATATCTTTCTTAGGTGAACCTATTGAAGAGAAATAACATTCAATTCTGTGTGAATTTCATTTGGGGGTCACGTGTGTATTTCTAGATACCTCATATTTTTCGATATCTAAGATAGTTTTGTCTGTAGGAACATTTTGACATATTGCATTATATAATTATTATAAAAGAGGGGACATTTGTCTCTTGAGAAAATAAAAACAAGGACAGTTATTTTCTTCCATCAAAACAAGATTATGAAAACTTCTTTAATGATTTACAACAAAGGCTTGGATAAAATTTTAAAAGAAAAAATATTCTTTTATCATTTAATTGATTGCATTTAAAATTTAAAAAACCCAGATAAATTAAAGAAATAATTCAAGATTCAGGTCGATATTGCAACTGTTGTGTTTTTCAGTTACAAAAATGTATGCCACAAATTCAATAAAAAAAAAAACCAACTTCTCAAATTTGGTGAGATGCTGATAACAGCATTTCAATACGCTTCGTGTAAATAAGCATTCTATTTAAATAATTGTTGTTTGTTATTTTTTTTCTTTTTCTCGAAGGTTTTGAAATGTTAATTTCATTTAAAATTCAAGCATCAAATTAATTTCACTTAGCCCCAGATATTTTTTGTAAAACCCAGAAAATTCATGATCGAAGTCACGTATCTTCTCTTTTTCGTGCCATAAACGTTTGTTTAAAAAATACCTATATTGATACATACTGGGGAATATAAAGTTAAACAGCAAGACAAATTGTTTACATTGGTGCGCCTGTACTTTGTATGATTTGCCTTGATTTACATAATTCATCCTGCTATAAAAAAAAACTTGCTACCAGAAATGTACTGCATCTTCAACGGAATCTTGCACATGGACACTCATTTATCCATAATCATGCATGGACTCAAATTAAAACAAAATTAGGTGGTTCTATTCATTTTTACGACCAAAAACTCTATTGCAGTAAAAAGGGCTTTTATTTTATTTCTAATTGATTATTTTTTGGGGGGGATAGAGATAAAAAAAAATTCTTTAAGACAACCAAATTGCGCAGTTCCAATCTGTAAATAAAAAAAGAATATTTTGAACTGTATATACAATAAATTTTCTTTCCTTAAATATCTGTGCGTTCATGTGAAAATTTATGCAATATGTTAAAAAGGAGTAGTCAAAGAATTATGAAATAAATTTGATAAATTAATACACGATGATATTCACGAGCTGAAACGAGTCCATCCTGTGTTGGCGATTTTGCAACATGAAAGGGGATCGTCCTTTGCTACAACATTTATATACCGAAAATTTTTTTGCATAATAGAAATGTAAAAATATTTATTAGGGTAAGAAAATTTTATCAAATGACCATTTTATCCTCATCACACCTGCACGGATTGACAATATACTGTGTGTATATTTTGCTTTCGAACATTTCTACTCTGAATTTTCTGGATTATAGTTTTGATATTTTTCATTAATGCACAAGAAGATTGCCACTTTTCCTAAGTATTAAGAAAAAAAATAACATTTGTGAAAGTGCAAGTATGTGTCAATCAAACCTGTCTAAAAACTTGAAGTTTTAATAAATTTTAGATGATATTTTTAATTTATTTTTGTGTGAAATGCTATTAAAATATATAAGTCGTTAAATTATACAGAAAATATCAACTTCAAACCTGTGTCTACCCACCTTTAACTGCATATACTTCAATTAGCATTATAGAATCCAAATCTATTGTAAGAAGTAAAACATTATGTAGAATTTTTTAAATAGAGGTAAAGACAAAAATCTGCTCAAAAGCTGAGGAGCAAACCTTTTTCTTTACTTCTATTCTTTTCTTATAAAAAAAAACCATCCGTCATATTGATAAGAAAGCACAGGGTAGTTTAGATTTAAGTTTGTTCAAATCAGGAAACTTAGGGGATAATGTGGGGCCAAAATATGTGGTCAAAGTTAAACATAGAAATAGATAGAGGAATTGTACATGAAAGAATACATGGTTAAAGAAACTCATGTGAGCCTCATTGCCCATCGGCCTCCTGTTTTTGTTCCTTCGATCAACTTTTTGACACGCCATGTGTCATATTTGCAAATATAGACTTCGATTTTATTGAATGTTTTTCTCTTTAAAAATGAGAGAAGATGAACCATTTTGACAGAGCTTCAAAGAAACTCCTAAAGGTAAGAACACTTGCTCTGATATTTTGCATTTTTCCTATTTTCATCGTCCGTGGTTATCACCACTCTCTATATAATTATTATTTAAAAGAACAAATATTCTTGTATGATTAAATTTCATTTATTTCGTTGTTAACAATTTTCAACGAAATTAAATCCCACACGAAAACTATATGACTATATATATTGTATTACTTTCAAAACAACGAAATTAAATGACCACGAAACTATTTTTGATGACAAATTAACGAAATTTTTTCCCCACAAAAACTTGTACTTCTACAGTATTTAAAATTACGACTACATTAAGAATGTACAGATATATCTGAATGTGTGATTTAAGTGGGAATCCAAATGAATGCCAAATAACAAAATTACCAACAAGCATGAAAAACATAATTTCTCAGATAAATTCCCTTCTAAAATATCATACATTATCCGTACTCACCAAACACCCTTAATGCAAGATTCAAAAATGTGCTCTAAGCTTTAATTTTTTAAAAACTTATTTTTCAAAAGAATTCTAAAGAGCTCTTAACACACGATCAGGAACACATTTAAGTTCCTGGACAGTACCGTTGTAAGAAACCTTTAACATTAAGCACTGTTCTTAAACGTGTTCCTGGTCGTGTAATAATGTCCCTTTTAATCTTTGAAATCCCGAGCTTTGAAATTCTGCGCTCCAAAAAAGCACTATCACTGTGAAAAAAGGGAAAAAGCAAATGCGTGCTAAAAGTTTCTCGCTATATCGAAATTTACCCAATGCCATGCATTTTGAAAAGACTTATGAATGCCTGTGTCAATAATTATTGCACAAGCTTTGAGATATTTAATAATACACTTTTTTGTTTGTTCACTTATTTATAGTAGATTGTAATACAATCTCGTTGTGTTTTAGATTTCTTGTAAAGATGTCAACTCTAGCTGTGTTCTTAGCTTTTGGCCTTGTATCGACTGTACAAGGTTATTTCTTGATCAGAGGTGAGGTCTTTTTACCCTGAGGAAACAAACTTTTTTTTTCGTTTGAGCCAATCAGAGAGCTTGGAATAAATGATAAAAATAATATTAATTTATATATTTATGTTTAATTACTTATTAGGTTATCTATTAAATTAGTTTTTTTAAATATGATATAGATAAAATGTGCGGAAGCAACAGGGGACGGTCGACTTGTTCAGGTACATGATGAAGAGGAAGAAAAATGGCTCGAACTTCAGTTTAATCTGAGAGGTAAAAGTTCCTTATAGATGTTCTTTTTAAAATAATGTGTTTAGTGGGGGTTAACCTATGGATATCATGCCGACAATAAATTTATGTTTAATTATTACATTATTATCAATCTCATCTTAAGGAATGGGACGTGTATGGATAGGCGTTTCGGACATTACGAGGGAGAATAAGTTTCTCAAGCTCTCCAACGCCGAAGACATTCAATTCAAAAATTGGCGTTCAGGAGAACCGAATAATGCCGGTAGAAAGGAGCATTGTGTTGAATGGTTGAATGGCAAATGGAATGACATGCCATGTAAATCAAAAAGCGCTTTTGCTTGTGAACGACCGTTATTAATGTAGGTCAATACAAAACATGCAGAATGAATTCTGAGAGCGAAATTTGTAATTGTACTAAAATAAATAAATGAATTCAATACATCGATCCTGCTTTTTTGTGTATTTATTTCTGAAAACATTGAAGCATAAAGCCTTAAATTACTAGAAAAGATTGCATTTTTAACATATGAAACACGTAACTGCAGTATTTATGCTGATTCACTATAGTTTGTTAAAGGAATAGTCTTTTAATTTTTCAAATATGTGTGAAAGTATATAACCTAAAACCAATGAAAATGTTGAGTTTGGACGATATGATTAAGTCGGACTGAGAGTTTTTTTTTCCAGAAGACTAATAAAAACTACGTGATCCTTTGTTATATATAGCAAAATTGTGAATGGGAAAGTAATGGCTCAATGAAATGTATTAATATTGCCTACATTCTCTCATAAACATTTATTTCTTTGTTCTCTATTTAAATAACATGAATGAATGAATTGAAGTTCATTTTAATGGACACGATATCATATTCACTTCTTTCTAATTTTTTTTAAATGACCCGATTATAACGGAAAAAATACAGAGAAAGTACACTGAATATCAATTATGATGTCAATGATGTCAATAAGGCTTTCTAACTTAAAACTCTAAAAAAAAAATACTAGTTCTTATTAGTTCTTGATTGTAATTTGAGAAAATTGAGGAATGATTTGAATACATTGTAGCTTTATAATTTTTATACGGTATAAATGAGCTTGGTGAAGCTTTATAAAATGCGTACCAAGTTTATACAGTATATTTGTTAGCTATTTAATGAAATACATAGAGATACAGAACAGTATTCGAGCTAAAAAGTCCATTCCAGTTGTTCAAATCAGAAAAAGCGCAAACACGGACCTCAAAAACAACAGGAGCCACTTTTACAAAAGAACTTACAACTAAGACCAAAAACTTAAGTTAATCGTAAAAAATTGTAAAATTAATGATTATATTTTCAATTGCTAGTGTAAAAATATCGTACTGCATTTATTTTAAAAAGATTAAAATTATCTTCAATATAATGTTTATTAGAAAGTTATATACAGAATAAAAGTTTGGTCTTGGTCATAAGTTCTTTAGTAAAACGGACCCAGGTCCTTACGTTATTAGGCTTCCTTGTTAGGTTACCATTAAAGGAACATGGACACAGTTTCAACTGATTTTTAAACCAATTTTGATCTTTACAATTCCTACCTAAGGCATAATCTATTGATTAGTAAACATTTTTAACATCATTTGCTGATTAACAAACAAGATACCGAACTTAAAGTTCTTCATAATGTAAACAAGGCTCGTGCCGTGTTTTTTGTTTACATATAGAAAATATCATATTTATAACCAAATGAAGTTCAGCAAATCAATAGTAATTGTCGAATCGTATTTAAAATTAACTTTTATTTGAAATTATTTACTTTGAACAAACATATATTAGTATATTAACCTGAGTAAACAAAAACATGACACTAGTCTTGTTTAACAAACAAAGGTTTGGAGCTCTAAATCTGTCTTGTATCTGGACAACTGGCGTTCAAATTTTTGATGATCATTAGAAAGACCCTAGTTAAATATTTGTAAAAATGGAAAAATAAATTTCGAAATTTTAGCCGAAACTGTGTCCATGCCCCTTTAAAGTATTTTTCTAGAAAAATATCCAAGTTTGAAAAAGATGAATTAGACTCTGTGCAAGGTATCTTTTATTTCAAGCTCACGAAATTGGTCGTGTATACAAGTGAAAGGAAATAATTAGTTTAATTTATAGGTTTATTCCCACTTAGCCAAAATTCTGAATTTCTTATTCCCATTTAGCCAAAATTGGGATATTCACACCTGAGTGATCACCTGTGTATAGTCTGTTTTAGGCTTATTACCTGTACTTATTATCTGTGTGTTTAAGTTCAATATCAAAATACATATCATAAACACTTGATTTATAATAAAATTATTAATTAATCAGGTTCTACACATTAATTATTTTAAAATACATACCGGTACATTTATATCAATATCATTTTAAATGGAAAACTTAGGATCAAGTTTTATGTAAGGAGAATTTAAAAAAAAAACAAAAAAAAAAACGATTTTCTTCAAAAAAATGAGGAAAAAAATTTAAATCATCCATTAACAGAGAGATTTTTTTGACGATAAACTAAAATTATTGAATGTATTTTTGATCATTACTTAATTAAATCTTTCAGATAAAGAAATTATACTCAGAATGAAAAGAAGTAGAATTGAGTTTAAGTTCTTTTGCAGATATATTTGTACTAAACGACTTGAATACATGTACTATAAAAAAATTAATTGATGGTAAAAATATAATATAATCTGATTTATATAGTTTACTAGAAATACATAAGTGTCCATGCAAAACTTATATTTAATTCTTATATCAAAAGATTTTTTTCTTCTCCCTTTGTATAAATATTGACAGTTGTAGGATTTTATGGTGAGAACCTCATAAGTTGTTAGAACTTGTTTTCAAGCCATTTGTATAGTATTTATATTCAATAAAATATGCTCAAACCAATTCTTAATGCACAAAAAAATGTTTGAATGATAAAATAGAGTATCTATTAGAGAATATGTTGCTTTAACATATTTTTCAAACAAAACATTTTAATGTAAGCTTATTTATTTCTAAAAAGTTTATTAAAAAATAAACACTTTTACATATTAATTTATCAGTGATCTTTTTCATGTTTTTCCATTAATGTGATATTTAATTTTGATAAATTATTTAATAATTAGAATTATTCGCATTTAAGTTTAAACACATATTAGATTCAAGATTTTAAAGACATTTATAATATCGTACCTTTCATTCACATGTATTTTTAAAATATCTGTGATACAATGTAAATTAAAATTGGCACTTAGAATTTTTCATAAATTTAAAAAAAAATCAAATTAAAAAAAAATTCACAATATAAAAAATAAAAAAAATAATACAAATCGTTTACCATCTACAAATTATAAAGAAAAGTTAAGAATTTTTTTTCTTCATAATAATTAATTTTAATAAAACAATTTAGAAAAAAATGGCATTAATTTATTTTTAAAAAAATCAAATATATAATTTCAAATATTAATTTCAGTTCCCATTCATTGCAATATAAGCATTAAATAAGTAGATTTCAACCTATTTCTTGTGGTTAATCTTAAACAGACTATAGGTCACCTGTAATTAATTTCTTTTGTTCTCTCCCTCCCCCTACATGTACACCATTCCCACTTAGCCAAAACCAGTCACCTGTAACATTTTCAAAATTTTGGCTAAGTGGGAAGACACCAATTTATAATTCGTCATCGATGTGTATCTAAATGTGGAGTTGAAGGAGTATAAGATGTCTAAATTTGTGAATATATTCTGTTTCATATGAATATAACATAGGTCTATAAATGACGAAATGCAATTGGTACACATTAGATATTCAACAGATTTTTAGAATACTTTGTTTTGAAAATCCACCTAGATATTGTGAAACAGAAACTCGGGCATCTTTCTTAACATGAACTTCCGAACTACCGAAATATTTTTTAAAAACATACAATGAAATATGAATATAATTTAACAAATACAAGTAGTACTCAAGATTAAAGGTCCATCGAAACAAAGCACGAGCCTCTAAAACCCCCAGAGTGGAATCAGCTGACATTGGGGATAAAGTACTGTAAACCAACTTTTATTCGCGACGACTTTATTTCGCAATTTACCAGGTGTAAACTATTTCGCGGCGATTAATTTTCGCGATCAAGACTTTTTGGATATATTGTTAATAGACACATACACTTCAAGGACCGGTTCGCGGCGAGAAATATTCGCGATGACGAGGCTCTCGCGAATTTTGCGAAAATTTCTCGCACGCGAATTAAAGTTGGTTTATAATAACTCTTGTCGCCTTGTCACACCCACCGCGTGTTCCCTGTCTTTATCGTAAAATAATCGATAGACAATTCGGTGTGCAAAGAATGGCCTAACAATTAGTATGAAAATAATTTTTCAACATTCGACTAAATGATAAATTGTGTTTTCTGACTAGCTCATTCTATTGACCATTATATCGACCATATAGTACTTGCAAAATGACATAAAACGAAAAATCTTATAAATGGAAAGCTTAATATACACGAAGTCATGAAAAGATAAACGCACGATATGACACAATCATTTCCAGAAAAGAAATTCTTCAACATTTCATTTCAATTTTATACTTTAAACATTCCGGTCAACCAAGGCCAGTTTGATCTAACCATATAAATGTTTAATTGTTATTACATGTATATCATTAAACAAGAAGAAATCAATAGTTTCTGTCTTTATGGTATCATTTGCGAATAATTTTTAGGCACACCAATAGATGCTTGTGCATGCTCGTAACAATTAACGCATGCTTGAAGATATATATTGAAAAACTGATTGTTACCCCCATTTCATTCATGCAATTAACAAATAATTCCAAACACACAAAGAAACAGGAACGAGTGTGAAGGTGCTAATGAAGCTTGGTCATTTCAAAGTCAATATTATGAAAGTTTGTGGAACGTATATTAAGATAATAATTCCATATAGATACCATGGTATTTCTTTATCTTCACGCCACAATCTTTATAAATTATTTTGAAATAACAACCTTAAATTGAAGCATACTATTGACTGATATTGCCACGAAAAACAAAAGACGCAGATAACACGGAGAAAAACCTGGGCTTCAAATGGCAATTTCTACCCCAAAAAATTTAATTAAAAAAATTCAAAGAAATTTTTATATAAAAACTTGTGTTGTTAATTTATTTTTTTTAAATATAAAGTTTAAGAAGATACATAAAAATATTGGAGATATTGCCATACTTGCCGAGGACCAGAATAAGTTGAAATGATAATCCATGTGACCGATGATACATAGTTAACATTAAGTATAACATAACTTTTAAAAGAATTATTCCATGTCCACTTCAACCAATGAGCATAATTAAAAACTTTTAAGTAAATAAATTATCCATTTATGGTTACATTTATTAATTTTATTATCATTATCATGTCAAAACTGAAAATGTTGAAAAGCGCCTATTAATCGTTGTTTTGTTTGTTTGTTTGCTTGTTTCTTCTTCTTTTTTTTTTTTTTGCTAAATTCTAGAAAAAAACCAAATTATGGCAAAGGTAAAAGTTTCTGAATTGCATGTTGTTCTTGTTCTCCATGGTAAAGGTTAAGAATTCTAAAATGTTGTTTTTCGTTAAAAAGGATACGTCTCAATGAATACACTTTTAAAAAATTGAAATATGAAAGCCGAAACACCAACCATTCAAAAGATTTATACATGCTTAAAGTTTTAAGGCCCTCGGCTCTCTGGCTGATATTGGTGTCTCGGGCTGATACAGGATGTGATATGGAAAAGGGTATGTATTATTCTCTATACGAGGGTCTTCAAAAGGTTCGTAGACTTTTGTCCTAACTTTTTTATTCAACGTCATATTATATCCAAATTTGGTACAAATATTTCAACAACAGATTCAAATAATTTGAGTAAAAAAATTGGAATGTATCTTCATATTTATTAAAATTACCAAGGGTTTAGAACAGCAAAAATGGGGTCACGGAGCACCGTCAAAATTGAGTAATTTACTAATTTTCACTTTATAGTATTTAAAGCCATTCCTCTAATAAATGGAGCTGAAACAAAATAAAATTTACATGTTTAAATAAAGTATTGTATTAATTAAAATGAAATTAGGTTATGTAATATGTCACTCCATTTAAAAGAAATCAGTTTCTAAATACATATGGACTTTATTAAAAATAGCAAAAAACCATCACGTTGGAGGACGTCACGGAGCAGCAAGTAGCAATAAAATTTGTACTTTACATTGATTTCGGGAAACTTCTTCTACAAGCTTAAAAAATCCGTATAAACCAGGATCTGTAATTTTTGAGTGGTAGCGAGTTTGAATCGGACGATGGATTGTCTGCAAAGAAACAGGTTAAAGTTAAAAATATTGTCGAAAGAGTTAGGAACGTCATTGAACGTGATGTGTGCAGAATTAAATAGAGTTACATGGTAAATTAAAGAATTTGAAAACAGTGACATTCTTATTCAAGCTATATTTGTACAATTGTTCGCAAACTAGGTGTTAAGTGTTATGGGTATGTTTCCTTTCAATGGAGAAGACGCTACAAATCATGTTTGAAATTAAGAAAATTAGTACAATGTTGACAAACTTTCTCAATGTTGTCTTTGACGTTACAATGTTGGTTAACCGTGCTCCATGGTAACAAAACATGTTGGTTTAAATTTTGGCTAACATGAGTTCTATTCAATCAAATGGAATGAAACTTCACACTTCGACAAAATAAATGTTTATGTTTACGAAAATGTGTTGATCTATAATCTTGTAATAATTATATGACAATGAGAAGCATTGTCTGCGTATTTTTTGAATGACCCTCGTACATCGCTCAGTCCGCGTTCCATAATTGTGATACCTCATCAGCGTAACTAAAAGAGGCATGAACTCGATCATAACACTGCAATTAATTTAATCATTCAAAATCTTTCGATTATAGATCTTCGTGTTTAACAGTTTCAGGCTGTAAAAATATTGAATTTTACTTACCGTTGCCCTCAAAGTGCAGTGGTTGGAGCATTTGCTCTAGAATCGCAGAGTGAAGTTACGTCGATTTTTTAATGAGTTAATGGATTTTTAGTTATATAACAAATCTTTTTCATACATGATTAAATATGCATTGCTTAAATAGCGAGTTTAAGGTAAAATATTAAGATATATCAATATTTCATAATAAATTGATGGGGGTCTAAAGTCTCCTTTCACGCATGCCGGATATATTTAAAATGACCGCTTTCGAAAGGTCTCCCATTACGTAGACATACCATATACAGCGTAAGTATATATCATTTCAAAATGCCAAATTGTACCTGTTAAACATCAAATAACATCTTCGAGTTGGTCCTTTAATTTTGGATTAATTGAGTCTAAGCACAGATTTTTTTCCCTTGACCTTCAAGCGATATGGTCAGGAGACATGAGTAATCTTAGAATAATGAATAATCAAGTAATTATTTTCCCCTCGCAACGGAGTTGGGGGATGTAGTTACACGCTCATGTGTGTGTTGGTTTGTCCTTGTGTGAAACGGAAGTGACATCATTTGCATCTGGATCGAATTCAAATACTCTTTCGATTTCAAGATATGTATGCTCTTTGCGAGGGGTGATTTATGAGTACAATAACTATTTAAATATGATGTGTTTAAGAAACACTGATGCCCCAGCTGCTCAACGGGAAGGTTACTGTAGATTTTTAATATTTGTTGAACTTTGAAGTGAAAGTTTGCGGGTTGCTCTAATGAGACCTTATAACCGATACCTCCTGTCACAACAGGCGTTAGCACGATAAATATCCTTCACTACTCATTGGCCCTGAGTTCCGAGGAAATGTCAAAATTTGAATCCCTTCACCAATTGTGACGTCTCCATATGAGTTAAATTCTCGAACGGGACGTAAAACTACAATCGATCAATCAAAGAGGTTCAAAGGTCTTTTTAAATAGACAACCAGGTATAACTAAGTAAAGGAATCATGCATATGATATATTATTAAATATAGTTAGAAGGCAGCACAGCATTACTTTAAACTCAAAATCAACTCAGTATTACACTCATGCCAAAAGTTCGACTGTTGGATATCAAGGAGTAGAGGATTTTATTTTAATGATAACATAATTTTTTTATGATGTTGGTCTCACTTTACAGGCCAAACTCGGGAAAGAGGGCCTTTCTTTATTCAACGTCAAATGTGTATATAAAAAAAGTAACTATAATAACAATAAGTAAAATGATTTGAAAAAAAAATTCAAATGTATCATAATATACTATCAAAAATTATATAAAACTTAAGACTTCGAAAACGGGAACATGTTGGATCGAGTGTCAAAATTCAAACATTCATAATAAGTATTGTTCTATCATTTCAAATACCAAAATGTGATGTTGACATTGATTCGTTGAAAAGAAATCAATTCTGGAAGACAGATATCACCATAATGAAAGTCTAGTAGTGCAAAGTAAAAATTTATGAGGTAAGGAAAAAAAAAATTAGAAGATTGTCGCGGTTGCTGCAGTTATGAAGCCTATTAGTACCATTTTAAATTTTATGAGATAATTAGAAATAAACAAGAGATTTATCTCCTAATTAAGACCAATATTACGCCAAAAGATCTCGTAAATACAAATTAAAGAAGTCATATTTATAGAACTTGGTTGCACCAATTTGTGCCAAGTTGATTATCTTATTTAAATGTGCTACCCTTTAACATATCAGATGCAAAGCTATGCAGAGTAGTATAATTACATCTGCATACATATTAAAATAAATATGCTATAGCAGTGAATGTGTGGAATGCCTCCGTTACATTTTTTAAAGAGAAAAGGTAGGTCTTGGCAGAACACTTGCTTGACTTTACTTTGCATTTATTTTATTTGTGAGAATGTAAAAAAAAATTAAGTGTGAATTGGGAAAAAAATTCATCCTTAGAAAATGAACTGTAAAAATGAACAGAATTTTAAGGCGAAGAGTTAAAACTGTGATCCTTATAAATATACACTAATGATAACGAGCCTTACAAAAAAGACGATATTGCTACAAGCCCTGTATGTTAGAAAATTATGATGGAACCATAGCACTTGTAGCATTTTATTCGTGTAGTATTTTTACGACTTTCACCTCCAATTTAATGAAAACGGAAAAACAGATGGTTTAGATACCTTTTTGATAAATTGAGAAAGATTTTCTTTTCCATATTTCTAAAGCACACGGTCAATCTGACAAAATTGTCTGGTTTTCTCCATTATGTTTCGCCGAGTTTCCCACCGATAGATGGCTGAAATATTGCAGACTTTGCGTTAAGCAAAAATTGTCTGTGCACAATCTTGAACAGATAAAAAAAGCTAATATTCATTATTATTTTTTAATTATTATAAATAATTCATTATATTCATGCGGAAAAATAAAGACGTGAACCAATTATTTTTGCCTGCAAAATATAAAATCTATTATCACTATTATTTCATTGTGGTGATGTTACAGAAAAATATCAGTATTTTGCCGCTATTCTTAAATTTATGGACGAAACAGGCAGATTCCTTTACTCGATGAAATATATGGAGACAACGAACAGTATTAAAGCACAAAAGTCAATTCAAACAATAGCTGTGGAGGAGTGAGCATCCCCTGCCGACTGGTCACACCCACCGAGTGCTCCTTGTCATAATCAAATAGTAACGCAAAAAAATCATATATAATATCATATTTTAATATGTAAATAATGGCCGGACACTAAGTATGAAAAAGTTCAAGCAACATTTGACTTTGTGATATGACACATATTTTGGGTTCCCTATAACAAAACATGGACGCTGCCATTCTTTCTATAATATTGAACGGTACCATCTCTTATTCGCTTCTTCTCCTATACCAATGAATGAAATTTTATGATACTTTCACATATGCTTTATAGTATGATGCCATTATGCACCTCCTATTTAAGTTTTTGATCTGACACTGACTGGTATTTCGGGTATACCAGAGCAAATTCTGATGGACTTTTTCATCGTATGGGAGGCGGGGATTTCATTTAGTAAGTTCAGAGCGCATCAACCTCTAGTTGATATTCTTGTTTCAGCCACATGTTTGTCACTAACTAACCTCGTTACAGAAAATGTTCGTACCTAGAGCATTCTCTTGCGTATCGAATCAACTGAGAGATGTAAATCCAAATGCAGGTGATAAGAGTATTACATAAGTACATAAGTAAGAGAAGTTATCGAATGAAGTTAGTCATCACGTTTATTAGTTTTGACTATCGACGTCTTTTTACAGTAAAGTTAATCAATTTAATTCTTATTTGGTCTTGTCATCTGTAGTTAGAAATATTAAAATATGAAACATATGTGGCAGACTCTTTATTATCTTTAATTTCAATCGCACATGAAAATATCGTATCTGCATTTGAATGGAAATAACTATTGTTAATTGATAATACGCTGT
Organism: Saccostrea glomerata; assembly: GCA_003671525.1. Taxonomy (NCBI): domain Eukaryota; kingdom Metazoa; phylum Mollusca; class Bivalvia; order Ostreida; family Ostreidae; genus Saccostrea; species Saccostrea glomerata. The sequence continues at coordinate 1,021,857 of PRKT01000010.1, read as the reverse complement.
CGATATATCTAAATGTCGAGCTGAAAAATTATTTAATCGCTTTACATTTGTATCTGCTGTATTGTTTTTATTTATTTGAAGGCTTATCGTGATAGCCTGTTTGCTATTTTAATTTCCGGGTTCTCATTAACAGATTAAATCTGCAATTTTCCTGTTCCTTAACTTATTCCCCCGCTTGAAAAGCGGCAGTGTATAAAGTAATCGGGATGTCCGTCCGTCCATCTGTTACATTTTGGGGTTCCCACCTCTTATACCATTGAATGAAATTTGATATGAGTTTCACCGCATCTTTATTATATATTGCCATCATGCACCTTCTATTTTGCTTTTTGATCCGACACATGTTTCGGGTTTCCAATAGCAAAACATGGACACTGCCATTATAATCGTATGGGTGGTAGGGGTGTCATTTAATGAGTTCATTGCTCACGGTACCTCTAGTTTAATTTATATGGATCGATCGAGGTATACGGCGAACAATTTTGTTATTTTTTTTAACCCTTGTTTTATTTGAGGGAAAATTGGAACTGTCTTTTCAGGGTAACTTTGATGAATAATTGATCCTTTTTTAGAGGTTACAGATCCTTATTCAAAACTCAGTGTTGTTTTTCCACAAGCTTCCTATGCATTCAATTTTCCCGACTTATTTCACTTAATTCTTCATGCATATGGCAAAGATATGACAGGGTGTTATATAAAGCATTAGCTATGAGAATACCGTATGTTGGTCCTGATTGTAGCGATCAACACCGAGTACTTAAGAGACTTCAAATTTCAGTCCATTTGAGGAGTTTGCTAATATAAATTTTCGAGATAAGGGAAGCTCTTGATTGGTTCTTGATTTTGGCTGAAATACATCGTACCAAAAAGCAAATAAATATAGATTTTTCTCTGAAACCCTTGATCAGATATATAGCTGATGGTTGAAGACTATATTATTTTCTCATTTTTAAGTTATCCCCGTTTTTACGTAATCGGGGGCGTAAAAAATTGTCTGAACAATATGCAATGGTTACAAAAGACAAGGCTGTTAAAATTAAATAAATTATTTTAAAATCACATTTCGGCGCGTTATTTTTTATCATCCTGGTGAATCAAGGTGAGTTTGATCTACACTACATATAGTGGATTCAGAAACTTAATAAAAATTCGAATAAAAATATTTTGCTGTGTCCAGCAAATACTCTACCATGCCCCAAATTTGTCCCAAATTTATACATGAAAAGAAGAAACACTTGCTGTGGTCTTCAACTCGACATTTAGATATATCGACGACGTCCTGTCAATTAAAGATGGTTTACGAAAATTTATATCGATATATCCTAGTGAAATTCAAATAAAAGACTTTAAGATAAGCATGATGTCTTTATAAAATTAACTTCTCAATCGTCAACTTCTCTTACTTATGCAGCAATATACCTTATCCACCTCTCTCAATTGATTCGATACCCAAGAGCATGCTCTGAGAACAATTTCTAAAAGGTTATTGACAGGCAAGTTGATTAAACAAGAATATAGGCAGTCTTTGAAGTCATCATTTCATAAATTCTATGGTCGATACAATGACCTTTTCAACGAATACAATTTATCATTTGAAAAGTCAAATGCTGACTGTAGTTTTTCAAACTTACTGTTAGACCATTATTTGCACATTGAATTGTCGATGAATTTACCGCTATTTCCCGATATTGAAAAAGAGCACACGGCGGATGTTTCCGATTGGCAGGGGATATTCACTCATCCATGGGACTTCATCTCATCTATGACGTTTTGGAGGTCAGTGATTGCTCTGCTCCAAATTTGTATTGTTTGACCTATGAGCTTGAATACTGTATGTCATCTCCATATTTTATACATGGATTTATCCCACTGAACTTGAAAAGAGACACTACAGCGTCTGCCTCATCTGTTTAATATATAAATGTATATCGACATGGTCAACTGACAATTTAACTGTAATACAAACGAGAAGTTTTCTGTTTTTCCATCGTCTCCCAATTTATTCTCTATTCAAGAGCGTGTTTTGTGTATGATGATATTTTTTAAACAAGGCAGGCTACTCACACATAAGTTGATGTTATAAGAATTTTAGCCTTCTCTTTCAAAGTCAGTATTTCATGAATAATGGGAACCGTATATTGTCAACATTAGTAAATAAACCTTGGTCGTGTTTTGTTTGACTTGTTTCATGTTAATTATTAGGCGTTGCTTTTAAATAAATTTGACTACGGACTGTCCCGATTACTTGACCAATACATAAAGCTCACAGCCGGGATGCTTAATCTTCCTAGGCACCTGATCCCAGTTCTAACCTTTCCAGGCGTTAATTTGTATGCCCTGTTTACAGATTTATATTTTTGAAGTTTTTATGACATCTTCACCCCTTTTTACTCCTTCCACCAAATGTTGCAATTATCAGTTTTAGTGCCAGTGAATTTCAAGTTCAGATATGTGCTGATTCTTCCTAATGAATGAACTCTTTAGTCCTTCATCAGATAAGATAAATATGCTTATGTTTAGACCTCTTTTATTTACTTTGGTCGTCCCTTTTGAAAAAAAATATTTAAAAAAATATACGTGATATTTAAAAAGTTAATAGATTTTTTGAAAATGGATAATATCTAGTTCTTGTTGATTTTTGAAGTTTTATCATCTCAGAATGCACGTGAATTCTTTTGGTATTGAATGTATCTCGTGTTTTAGGATGATACTTTGGTTTGGAAAATTGTTGTCTGAAATTGGTTTTCCATATCAATTTCCACAATTTTTTTCTTAACCCCTTTCTTGTGTGTTAAAATGTCCACTTTTATACCGTGAACGATGATTTAAATGAATGATATATTTCATTTTTTTTCAAGTGTTTTATCTTTTTTTTTTTTTTTTTACAAACATAGCAAAAACTATCTGCAGTGAGCTTGCCATGCATTTAATGTCATATATGTCTTTGTATTACAATGTGTCGTTATTTGGAATGTCGCTAAGAAACAATTCATCAACAGAGTTTTATCGGGCTTCGTGAATTGATAGCTCATATAGTAAAAGATTTGCAGAGACCAGCAAGTGTTCAGTCATTGTTTCCTTGCCAAATTTAATTTAGATTTCGTTGGTAAATTTCTCAAAGATGCAGGCATTAAGACAATTTCATAGCACCTTCACCTCTGTCTGGTTCATTGTTTCTATTCCAAATTCAGACTTCCTATTAACAGTAAACATATCTTTGAATTCTAAGTCCGTCGGATGGGACATTAAATGGTGCCCTGTGTCAGAGATTATTGCCCTCTTGGCACGTAAAAGATTGCTTCTCTGGAGTTCGAAAAAGAGTAGCCTCGCTGGGTCCCGCCAGAAAAACCATTAACTTTTAAGGACAGATGATACAAGCAAACTTATGTCAAATAAATTAAAAATAACATCTTCGGCCATGTTTAGATGAGTTAAATAAATAAGTTTCACCGCGTAGTTTTTAATATTTAATTTAAAATTTCACAAAAATGAGATTTAAAGTGAAAAACATTTGTATAGATTAATAAAGGTTTACAATTTCTTGATATTGTAGAAATGTGTTTTGCATCAAATGTGATTTGCATCATTTGCGATGAAAATAAGCCAAAAAATATATACCTATCCAGACATCCATTTTTTGCTTGTATCATCTGTCCTTGAAAACCGATTATATAAACGAAATAGTCCACCAAAACGTGGCTGGAATATTGCCAACTCGGTGTTCAACAATAAAGAATCGATCAACTTACATACAGACTTCCAGTTGTTTCTGTACCCAGATATTGTTTTAAAATTTAATTTTAGCATACACTGGGGAGTATTTGGATTTTGATAATAACTTTGATTGAAATGTAGATTAATTATATGTGAGCAAGTTAGATAAAGAATTTGATTTATTAGTATTGCATTGGCAATAAAAAAAAATCAACAAAAGAAACAACAACAACAGAAATCAGTACTCTATTGAGAATTTCTAATTTTTTATTTCATATCCCCAGTTTGTTTGATTAAAGTGGTCTCAAGGGTTGAATTTTTATCTTAACATTTGAATAAAATCTAGAATATGTTCTTAATTTACACATTCATTGTCGGCCAATCAGGATCGAGAATTGATTTTCCGAAACTCTTTCATATATATCATATAGCTAGACCTTATGAAAGAAAAGAAAAGAAAGCCAACTTCAACAGTTACCTAGGTAAGCTGAAAATCTGATTTAAACAATATTGCAAATTTGAACGTAAATAACTTTTGATTGTAATGTATATATTGTTCTATTTTGTAAGTAAAGGAAGCAGTATAGACAACATCTAACACGCTGCAAAAATGGACAAATCAAGTTCAAGTCTGAGTTCTTTTGCCATCACCAATTTAACTCTAAATGGAAAAGGTATGGATCTTTTCATTTTAATAATTTTTTCCGAATTTACTCTTATTATCTGTTTTATCATATTAACTCCTTGAAAGTCTCCTTCATTTTTAAGTACACATATACTTCATAGAATATAAGTCGTTTACTGACATATTAAACAATAATAAAGTTCGCTGGTTAGATGCCATTTTAAGTGTGATATTTTTTAGTTTATGTGGCATCAAAACATATTTTCAATATATATAATAACTTTGTTTTCCACGACACTGCAGTGTTCTAACTGGCTCAGTTTCTGGCACTTTCATCTCAAAGGCCTAGTTTTCACTTATCAAGTGTGCCTGAACCTTAGAATTTGAATTTTAGTTCTTTTCATTATTAAATTCTTAAAGAAATGAAATTATACTAGTACTTATATTTCAATATTAGTATTTTATTTTCCCCTTTTCGGTCAAATTCATTTGAATACTCATCAAATTGAATTTTAAAAATGTAGTCATAGTTCAAGTTTATGTTATATTACTACAGAACATGTAAAAACGTTTTCAGAAAATCAAAGTTATTTGACTTCATTTGTTAACACAGGGAATTGATGACTGACATAAACAAATTTGTTTTAAATGACAATATTTAATATGTATATTTTAAAATGCCCTGATAATATTGTCAAGGTGCAATATTTTAATTAGTGTTTGCAATACTCTGTGTAATTAAATTTACATCTAATGCGATTATTTAGATAATTTATCAGTCAGTCTGTTAATTACTATCAGAAATATAATCTGTAATATGGGATCATCTTTGACAAAATTTTAATTAAAAATTTTCTAAGAAGTCACATCACACATGAACAATGGAAAGATGTCACTTGTACTCCATGTTTCTAGCCTATTTTCAAGTTGTTTTTTTTCTTGGGGGGGGGGGGGGCTTTTTCGATATCTAAGATAGTTTTGTCTGTAGGAACATTTTGACATATTGCATTATATAATTATTATAAAAGAGGGGACATTTGTCTCTTGAGAAAATAAAAACAAGGACAGTTATTTTCTTCCATCAAAACAAGATTATGAAAACTTCTTTAATGATTTACAACAAAGGCTTGGATAAAATTTTAAAAGAAAAAATATTCTTTTATCATTTAATTGATTGCATTTAAAATTTAAAAAACCCAGATAAATTAAAGAAATAATTCAAGATTCAGGTCGATATTGCAACTGTTGTGTTTTTCAGTTACAAAAATGTATGCCACAAATTCAATAAAAAAAAAACAACTTCTCAAATTTGGTGAGATGCTGATAACAGCATTTCAATACGCTTCGTGTAAATAAGCATTCTATTTAAATAATTGTTGTTTTTTTTTTTTCTTTATCTCGAAGGTTTTGAAATGTTAATTTCATTTAAAATTCAAGCATCAAATTAATTTCACTTAGCCCCAGATATTTTTTGTAAAACCCAGAAAATTCATGATCGAAGTCACGTATCTTCTCTTTTTCGTGCCACAAACGTTTGTTTAAAAAATACCTATATTGATACATACTGGGGAATATAAAGTTAAACAGCAAGACAAATTGTTTACATTGGTGCGCCTGTACTTTGTATGATTTGCCTTGATTTACATAATTCATCCTGCTATAAAAAAAACTTGCTACCAGAAATGTACTGCATCTTCAACGGAATCTTGCACATGGACACTCATTTATCCATAACCATGCATGGACTCAAATTAAAACAAAATTAAGTGGTTCTATTCATTTTTACGACCAAAAACTCTATTGCAGTAAAAAGGGCTTTTATTTTATTTCTAATTGATTATTTTTTGGGGGGGATAGAGATAAAAAAAAATTCTTTAAGACAACCAAATTGCGCAGTTCCAATCTGTAAATAAAAAAAGAATATTTTGAACTGTATATACAATAAATTTTCTTTCCTTAAATATCTGTGCGTTCATGTGAAAATTTATGCAATATGTTAAAAAGGAGTAGTCAAAGAATTATGAAATAAATTTGATAAATTAATACACGATGATATTCACGAGCTGAAACGAGTCCATCCTGTGTTGGCGATTTTGCAACATGAAAGGGGATCGTCCTTTGCTACAACATTTATATACCGAAAATTTTTTTGCATAATAGAAATGTAAAAATATTTATTAGGGTAAGAAAATTTTATCAAATGACCATTTTATTCAAATTGAGAAGGTCTCCTAATTAATTTGAGTGACTAAATCATTCTGATGATAACCACAAACTTGAAAGATTTTTGGTAAAGATTTAGACTTTAGACTAATTACAATTTATCCTTTTATCACACGTCCATTTATTTTAACATTACGAATAGTATAACCACTCCAATCTTAATTTAAGAAAAAAAAGAAACGAAAATTAAATGAAATTCTCTTTTTCCTCTTTATGTAAAATGCAACAGATTTGATTGCTTTAGCAATAACTTGTCAAGCAGTTGATTCTTTAGTGCTTTTGTTTGCGTTTGTGATTTCTGTATAAACAAGAGATATGTCTTTGACGTAAGAAATAAAATAATGTTTGTAAAACTACATGTACTTTGATTTAACATTCAAATTTCCTACATCAAGTATACGTGACTTCAATGGGGTAACAAATTTTAGACTGCTGTTTTTGATTGATTTAGTAATTTTATGAACAAGGGATATGTCTTTGACGTAAAAAAAATAAAATAATGTTTGATAAACTACATGTACATTGATTTAACATTTCAATTTCCTACATCAAATAAACGTGACAACAAGGGGATAACAAATCTTAAACTGCTGTTTTTGATTGATTCGAGCATTTTTATGAGAAGGGGGTACATCTCTGACTTAAAAATATTTATAAATAACTACATACACATTAATTTTTCATTTACATTTCCTACATCAAATACCCGTGACCGCAAAGAGGTAACAAATCTTAAAATGCTGCGTTTGTTTAATTTGTTATTTTTCATAAACAAGAGATATGTCTTCGACGTAAAAAATAAAATAATATTTAAAAATACGTCATGTACATTGATTTATCATTTACATTTACGTGACAGCAAAGGGGCAACAACTCTAAGACTGCTGCTTTTGATTAATTTGTTGATTTTTGTACACAAGGGGTATGTCTTTGACGTAAAATATCAAATAAAACTGTAGTTTTAAAAATTAACTTCATGAACATCGATTTATCATTTACATTTCCTACATAAAATAAACGTGACAACAAGGGGGTAACAATCTGAAAACACGCTGTTGTTTTGAATTGTTATTTAGTTTCTATGGTAAAGACAACGTGCTGACATTAAGCAAGGGCTTTTTAAAGATGTTGATAATAATCAAGATTGCGTGGCAATAAGTATAAGAATAATTTTATTGATTGATAAGGTGATGACATGTATACATTTCTTACCTAACTCAGTACCTGTCAATCACTGACACTCCTGTATAACGTTGTTTTGAGACAATACATGTTAATAGATAGTAATGGGTAGAGGTCATAAGGACGATCTGTGTTCAACAGTCGGGGTTGCATAAAATAAGCACTACTTTATTTTTTCTACATAGGGAAAGAAAAAACAATTGATTTTAAATGATTCAAAATCTAAGGCTGTATTTGATTTTTATTGGCATCACATTTTTTCTCAATCTCAAGAATTCGTCCATATTTTAATTTAATTAATGTACACGTATTTATATGCCAACCTGGTTTTGATTAAATTATTTGTCTCTGAAATTAAATATTACTGGGGTATCCAAAGTCCGATACACGGTGCTTACTAAAACAGAAAGCGATATTAACTTTTTTATCTTATTAAAAACACGAGAAAATAGGCAAATTTGAAATAAAATGACCTGCGATACCTTACTTTCGAAATCATTGAAATTTAGATGCGTATGTGAATTGATTCTTCTTTTTTTTTTTATTTGTTGTACCATGTTAAATAATTTTAGCAAAATATTAATTAACTTCAACAATATATCTGTATTTACTGCTGCACATAATAAAAAATTATATCCTTTAAAAATTAACTTTTGAAGCAGTCAAAAAATGATTCATCCTATGGAAACTCATTTTTAAACTCATCTGTTTTACAGGTAACATATGTAACACTGTGCCCGTGAGCGATCGCGGCAAGAGGGTCCAAATGGTCAAAATGTTGTGCCTAACTGTGTTACCAATACTGGCCCTCTGGAGTTATTGTGTCTACCAGCTAACTGATTTAATAGCTACCAAAACGGACAACGAAAAGGTATGAAAAGTTAACACTGAAGACTAGAAAAATATTAATAGTTATCAGTAGGTTTAATAATCAGTAAGTACTACGATTTGCAAGTTTTATCTAAAGTGTATTTGAAATTGCCTTATCTTGAATTACTTTTCATTGACAGATGAAGGAATCTTTGGAATTCAGCATAGAAGTCGGTAGACTTATTCATCATCTTCAGAAGGAACGAGATTTAAGCATCCTGTATTTGAGTGCTCTTGGACCAGACACAAAAACATTCCTTCTCAAAGAATATCAAATCACAGACGAATCTATAGACAGTATTGCAAGATGGCCAGGAAATCTGGATAGATTTAACCGAGAGGCCTTTAAATCAAAAAGCAAAATGATGCAGCACATAGGTCAACATCGTCAACAGCTTAACCATCAATCCTCAACCATCAACAAAGAAATGCAGTTCTATACTTCCATTATTGACATAATAATTTACTGGGGATACAAATCCATTGTGGAATCCAAATTTGCTGTGGTGTGGAAATCTCTCGTGGGCTTCCAGAAAATCACGACTGCTAAGGAAGACATGGGGTTGGAGAGAGCGCTAGGCACGATGTTCTTTGCGCGAGGTGGATTTGAAACTCACCTTCAGTTTGAACAATACAATATGAAGATTTTTGGTTTTCAATCCAACTACAAAACCGCACGTTTGTACTCTCCAGACGTAGATTTTATTGGATCTTACGGTATATTTTCTAATGGAAGAAATGTCAGCATTATTTTGAATAAATTTCGTACATACATCCAAGATCACGGAGAAGAGGAACAAAATGCCAGTACAATTGATCTAAGAAGTGCCCGCTGGTTCTACGACAACACGTCTCTTTATTTGGATACACTTCTCAGCCTCCAAACTACTCTTGGGAACATTTGTCTGGGAAAAGTCGACAAGATTTTAGATGACTCAAACAAAGACCTTATCATCAGCGCCTGCGTCTTGGTTTTTGTTTTAATATCATGTTCTTTGGTTATCATAAGCACCGAAAACTTGACAAGCAACATTCAGAAATATGCTGTAATTCTTGTGGACAAAACAAAAGAACTGAACTTTGAAAAGAAGAGAACCGACTCCCTCCTGTACCAAATGGTACCAAAAGAAGTAGCAGACAAGCTAAAGAAAAAGGAAGGGATCGAGGCCGAATACTTCAAATCTGTGACTGTTTTATTTTCGGACATTCATGGATTTTCCCTTTTGTCCATTACCCTGCAGCCCCTAGAGATCGTTCAACTGTTGAATGCACTTTATGGCGCCATCGATGTTCTGCTTGACAACAGGGATCTGTACAAAGTGGAGACCATTAACGACTCTTATATGGTAGTATCAGGTTGGTTCATAAGGTTTTAATGTTAATAAATAGTTTCAGAAACAGACAGGGTGGATTATATCCTCTTGCTTATGAAAGAACTTGGCAATTAGCATTATAGTTTGGCGTAGGTTGTATTAATACAGTTTCTTTCATGACATTTTCATAAAAGTACATGCTCAGGGGCTTTTAATACAATTTAAGAATGTACAATTAAAAAATAAAAAGATATCAAAAGGACCGAGAACATTTTTCCTGTAGAAAATAAGCTTGATAAATATTTATTTATTGTATATTGAAAACTTCCATTTAGGTTTGCCCCATCGCAATAACAACAGACATGCTCATGAAATCGCCGACTTTGCTCTCTCTGTTCAGAGGATGATGAAGGAACAGACGTTTTCTAACAACGAAAAGGGAGCAGTCCAACTTCGCATCGGAATAAACACAGGTAAATATAAAGATCGCGTTTGTTGAGTCTCGTTTTGTCCACCTTCACATTATTTTTCAGAGACAAAAGGACTTTCTTGTAGGCGAACATAATGTGACTGAGAGCAAAACATGAACACGTGACTCAAAACACGTGAAATTCATCAAATTTGCATTACAGCAAGAATTACTGTAGATTAACGTACCTATGTATGTTTCTTATCTTTCAGGATCTTGCATGGCGGGTATAGTGGGATCAACGTTGCCGAGGTACTGTCTGTTTGGTGATACTGTAAATACAGCGTCCAGGATGAAGTCTCATAGCCGACGTAAGGCTTGGGGATACTGTAAATACAGCGTCCAGGATGAAGTCTCATAGCCGACGTAAGGATTACAAGTATTGCAATTCAAAATTTCCAAAAATGCTTCATTTACTTTTGTTCAAAGGATGTTTTAAAATCAACTACTAATTATAGTAACCATTAAATGCCAATACACTTGGAACCTTTCTTACTTAATATTGGTATTCTCTTTTATTTACAGCGAACAAGATCAACATCAGTCACACGACATACGTGCTTCTATCAAAGACCGGAAATTACACGATGAAGAAGCGTGGGACAATTGATATTAAGGTAAATTAACACACAAAACATTATGTCGTTGTACTTTTTTCCAGTGAACTATGAGAAGATAACAAATACTGATCAGTGTTATAAATCTTCTAACGAATAGAAATTGTTAAAAAAAAGGGGGGGCAAAAAAACTGGCCTCTTGAAACATCTGATGTGGTTAGGAGGAGTAAGCATCCCTACCCTCCATTCACATAAGTCGTTGTGTTGATCAGATTAAAAGAGATTTAGACATATCACTACATTATTCTCAAATGCTGGGTCTTATAAAGAATATGTATTTTAAATTTCTCTGGCCGAAGTCAGTCGGACTTGACCACACTAACTATTCAACAGGAAGCGAAGAATCTAACGCAGATTGTTATGATTTGTCATGAATAATTATAATAAAACATCTCAAAAAACAAATCCCACAAACATAAATCCCAGTAAAAACACAATGGACTTTCTCTGGGTTTGAAGCAACAGTTAGTCCATAATTGAAGACACATGACTCAGTCCCCATCCCCACCGTTCCAAAAACGTGATTCTCGAGACTATTATAAATCTTGAATGTTTTAAGAATCTATTTTCGTTAAAAATTCATCAAATATATTCAAATCTTCTTGTGCTTACTTTTGGAGAAGTAGATAATACATAACGTAATGCCATAAATTACATTTCTTTTACTGATTTAGCAGAATATCTTACCTTTTTGTGTCATGGATAAATACCAGTTGCTCTTCATCAAATTAAAATATTTCACTTAGGAAAAATTCTTCAGAAACACTTTCTAGAACAGAAGAAAATGAAAATAAATATTACATTTTTATTAATGGTGCCTATGATATTTAGTACACATTATTAATCCTTTACAGGGTAAGGGGGAAATGGTAACCTACTGGCTGACGGGATGTACATCAAGTGTAGAAAGTTTAGCTGACAGCCCCGTATCAAACAGAAGCGCCAGCAACGATCTCCCAGGGGAAATAACTCACAATAAATACGCTTTGGGTGCATTGAGTTACAACCCTTTACCTGGAAGAAAGCCAAAGAAAGACGAGAAAGTAACTGCAAGAGTGCCACCTAGCGGTGTGACGAAAGTTGCTGTCAAAAAGCATACCATAGCTAAACAGAGCACCAAGTTATTTCAAGATGGAACGGAAAGTGAAGAAAATGGGGATGGGCGTGAATTTCCGCAAATGGAACTAGAGTTGCATGAAAAATCCTCTACAACACTCGATCAAGATGCACCGATAGACGCTGGCCCATCTTTGGCTTAGACATTCAAAATACTTGGTTATGATAACCAAAAGA
>PRKT01000010.1:958787-1008785 GCA_003671525.1 Saccostrea glomerata | reverse complement strand
TTTTTGTAAATGACGATATTTGCGTTCGGGATACATCTTCACTCTTTAATCTCGGAAATGAAAAACGCAAGTAAACAACGATCCGTAAGATAACATTCAATTCTATGAATAGCCATGGTGTCATCCAATATCTTCTAAATATGTGATTAAGAACTTCCGATTTGTTCTATAAATAATGAATAATCATAACTCAATTATTGCTTCTTAATTATTCTTGAAAAAACTTTGATTAATTTTTTTTAACACGTGTCTTTATTTCTGGCGATGACGCAATCTGTGCGTACCTGATAGATTCGAGATCACGTGACGGAAAACAATCCCGTCTTTTGACTTCACCGTATGCCAAGGGTTTATGAGGAGAGTAGCGTATCAGAAACCCTAGGCTAGCGAAGATGTCAACAAACAGTCGGCACTTTAAAGTGAAAGTTGTGAGTTTTTCAGAAACCTTAATAACCAAAGTCCTTTGTAATGGTAGGCGTTATCAGGAACACTCACTGCTCAATGGCCCTGAGTGTCAAGTAAGGTCTAAATTTGAAATCCTTCAGCGGAATATGATGACTTTTCATTATGAAATGGAAGGTAGAGGAATATCCAATCAATCAACTAAGCAAAATTTTTTGAATAGCAATTTAAGATATTTTTAGTTGAATACATTATAACTAGATACGAAGAAATAATACAGTCACATTTTACTTTTATCAATCAAATCATCTTAACTTGTCATTTTTTTTTCCTCGAAACATTTTTTTGTTATGTTTAATTTATCAAATACGCATTTGAATTTCATTAATAAGAGCAATTAATTTAATGTGCCAATCTATTCAAATTATGTGAGTAATAACTCAATTGAAATATTTAAATACTACTAGATCTCAAACAACATGTACTTCATTTTTTTACATAAAAAATCTAGTAAGTGTCATTGGGGCAAACAATAAAAAAATATTTGTACTTCAACCGACCCCTCAAAATTGCCCTTACCCAGTCATTATTTTCAAGTACATTCATTAGAAATAGAGATTGTTTCATTTGAAACCTAAGGTATATAATTTCTCTAGGATGCTTTTAGATTGAAAGTTTTCATAGTAATAAATAATAAATACACTGTATGTCTAACTATCCAGTGTGTATTGAATATATCAATAAATGTCTGGGTCTGTGATTTTTTCCCCGACAGGTATCAATTTATTGAATACTATTAAGCAAAAATAAATTCCACCAGTCTGTCCACCTTGAAAACTTTGTGTCAGAGTACATAAAATAAAAATATCTTTAGCGATGGCCTGGATTAAAGTGATAGTTTTTGAAGAGTATAGAAAATGTCAAATGATATATTTTTCCTTATCTAAAAATAATCTGAGTGATATTTTATATAGAGAATAATACATACCCTTTTCCATATACCCACCAAAAATTGCAGGGCTGATACGGCTATTGTGACGTCAGCCATATCGCATATGCAAAAAACCTGTATTTATTACTAAGTGTGTAATAAATATTTATTATAAACATAGGCTTCTCAGGACCCAAAATAATTTTAATCATTAATCAGCAATGATCATGACTTTATGTTATTTGAATAAATTGAATGCATTGAAACTTACTGTCTATAATATCAACTACTGATGAGTATATATAATTCCTCTTTTCTTACATTCCATAACTTAGATAACAGGCTTTGATATAACATTTTGTTATACCTTAAAAAAACTGGTCCTATACAAATCTAAACGAAAAAAGTCTAACATTCGTAAAGTTTTGCTTAGCGGGCAAAAAAAAATCGATGTTGGACCGAGTAAGATGTTGGACCGTTCGATCAGATGTTGGACCGCTGACGTCACAGAATAGGCGGAGTTTAATATCATTTTCATTTTTTGGGTGTTCAAAAGTTACGGACCTGAGGTTACATCATGGAAGACAGTACAAAACACGTGTATGTCAAAACAATAAAAATGAAAGGTATAACAAAACATTTATTGACTAAGTTCGAGGGCAAATTGCGTTTTGTTGACCCTCGAACCAAAGTGTCTGCCTTCAGCCTAACAGCTTTAGGCAGACAATTTGGTTCTTGGGTCCGACAAAACGCATGTTGCCTTCGAACTCAGTCAATAAATGTATAGTATTACTAATATATTCAATATATTGTATCTCACCCCTCTCTCTCTTTCTCTTTTTTGGGCAATTTTTTGTTTACTACAGAAATTTTTTTCAGTTAAAATGCAAAACGTATAGAAAAGTATTTCATTTGTCTTTTATTCATTTTTTCATGATCTAGCTATTTTCATTTTTTAAATTGAAACTATCCTGTGCATATAAATAATTTACATATTATGGAATTAATTAGACTAAGTCTTTACTGCACTGTTTATCAATAAAAAATTATGATACTTTTATAAACTGTATAAGTTTCAAGTTTATAAACCACATGGTTTTGGAGCTATTGTAAAACAAAATGGACATGTTGAACTTATATAAAACCTTAAAATAAATCTGAGGAAAGTAATTTCTTTCAGAAGTGTGAAATTTAAAACTCAGATCTCAAATTGAAAAGCAATTTAAAAGTTGGATCACCATTGCAGCAATTGTGAGACAATTTATATCGATTTACTAAATTAGCCGTTTTCTTTGTTTCATCTGTTCATGATAATTAAAATTAATCACAGATTTAAAATTTATCATTAAATATCATTTTTATCATTTATTCCAAACTCTCCGATTGGCTCAGATTTGATCACACGATTAAGTATATAACAGCATAAAGACTTGAGTTACTATTTTTAGAATCTGAAATGCATATCGACTTGATGTTTCTTAAAGTGGAGATAATTTTCTGTAAAACAAAATAGTACTGATTAACTCATCAAGTAATACTTGATGTATCTGAAAAAAAAAATATTTACTACAACTTCTTTTATTAATTTTTCATGTTCCTTAATTGATGAGACGTAACAATGCCCTGAAGCCTTGAATTAGGATCTACTTTATATTAAAACATATTGGATATGTTTGTCAAAAATTGATATAAAACGTAATCAAATAAATTGAGTATTTTGAATCAGTAAATTTTCTAAATTACTCCATCAATATAAAGGAAACACATGAATATTAAATAGCTTAATTTATTATGATCTCTAGTCTCTAAGCATTAAAGAGAGAAAACTTGTGCCTTGTTCCAAATTATTTTCAAATTTTGTTTTGTCAATCTATGTAAAAATAATATAACAAATGTAGCCCTTTAATTCGGTCAATCCATAGATATATCGACTTCACAGAAAAGCATATCGACCTTGCACTTCTTGCTCGGTCGATATGCTGTGAAGTCGATATATCTATGGATCGACCTCATCAAAGGGCTATATTTATATTTAAAAAAATAATATTATACCGAATCCCCAAGGCGGAATTATTTCCCAAGGCAGACATGGGAAATAATCATGATTTAGTAGATTTAATCATGGAAATATTTCAAATGTACCTTTATTTAATAAAAGAGCATAACTTTTTCCTAAAATCATTAATTTTTTAAAAAAAAATTGATTACGTACCTTCTTATCTGTCAACATGTAGATGTGTCATCTTTATGACAAAAATACATTTTATAGACTTTTTAAATATCATTACTGTCATTCCTTTTTCTTTCTATAAATTTGAATAATTTTTTAGCATGTATATTTTGAATAAATACAATCTGAAATGGATGTTATTTATTGTGTCGTCACAGAATGTGGATACATAAGCAATATCTATATCATGTAATTTACTGTTTGCTTTATCCAGGAGTTGAAATGCGACGTTTCTCGAGCGAAAATACATCATTTCAGTACATTTTAAACTATGTTTATTTTTTAATCCAAATTGATGAAGCGTAGATTCATGACGTACATATAGCACTGTTGACATACTGAAAAAGCGTTATCTGTTGAAACAAAATAAAAAATTTTGGAATGATATCTGCTGTGACGTTTAAAACATACATGTATCTGACAATTTGTTAGATGATTCATTTTGATACAAACTTTTGACTGGAAGCTGAAAGGACTAATCATGAGTGAATCCATTCTGATATTACAGTGTATATTACATGTATGTGTATGGCAATAGTACTGTAGGCTACTTAATTGTAAATACATGGGAATTTATTAAGTGTAATGTAAGAAAACATTGTTGAAAATGACTAAAATTTCTTGCATGGTCAAATGACTTTGGAAGAAACGAGTTCACTATATTGCCTTAGGTTTTACAGGGGAGAACAGTTGGGGCTGGGAGTCTTTTCTTGTTCAAACGAACATTTTTTTGCTCATTGCATCCATTTGATAACACCATCATTTGTACAAGAAAAAGAAATTCTAATGAATTAACACCTTGAAACGAGGGGTTGTGTCATATCAGGAAGTGTTATTGATAAAGCATGCCCGTGGGTAAAGAGTAGATTTTTCTCATAGGTAATATCCACCACACCTATGATACAAATATATAAATTTATCTCTACTTGTGATGGATATATCCCCATTAGAAAAAAATGCGTAATATACAGGGTCTAATCAAAATTAATATTATATTTCTTGTTTTTCATATTTCCCCCTTCGAGATATAAATAAAACAAAACTCCCTTTACTTATAATTTTTGGTTCAAAAAAATAAATACTGATGATCAAAAATTTTCGTCAAAACATTAAAAGATCTATTAAAACATAATGCCTAAAATTTGTTGCTGCAGTATTCCTTTGACAGTGCAGAAAAAGTTTATAATCACTTTCAAAAGTGTTTGATATTTTTTTTTAAAATAAGCATAAATATGCAACTTTAGAGATTGCACGAAAAAGATCCCTCATTGTTCAATGGTCCTAACAGTGGCGAGTATAGGACAAAATTAACAGCTCTCCAACGGGAAGTGGCGTCTTCATATTCTCGAGAGGGATGTTTAAATCTTGAGAGGGATGTTTAACGACAAATAAACAAAAAATTTAAATAAAAAAAATGTCGCCAGAAGTGAGCCGATTTCTTATGGTAACCTCCACGGCTGAGAAAAACACAAAATGCTACTTGTACGACCATGGTATCTTTCTCTGTTTGTTTGTTCGTATTTAAAGGAAAGAATAACATATTTTTGTTACGGAAATCAAATGCATGTGTAAAATATGTACATGAAAGAAAGGTAACATTATTAAAAAAAAGTTTTTGCTTTTTAAGTATGGAGGAGTTATTTTTCATAGTAATTGTAAAGGAAAAGAACAGTTTATGAAGAATAACTCTATTTGTGTTTTATTGTATTGCTGTACGAGGGTCGTTAGAAAAGTTCGCGGACACATTGAATTACAAAAAATGTATTGTGTACTGTGAAGTATGACCTATGTCTGAATAAATTCCCACATTTTGTTTATTGGTATGTAAAAAATCAGGTCCTTATAATAAAATTTTGAAAATTTACAACGATTTTTATCATAAGGTCATGGGATTCACGGAGCAATCACTTGAAGTAAGGCGACGTGACTACCAGATTTCAACCCGTTACGCTTTGTCACAGTTTCTGTAAATCTTTCATTTCTTCAGATTTTTCTTACCTTTTTTCGACTTTAAAATTGAATATCTATATCAAGAGATGTTACTTTTGTACTATAATGTCTTTTGTTCTGATTTGGAAATTATTGAGATCTTAAAGAAAGTTTATGCAGTAAATCGATCAGGTATAGAAACTATGCAAAACCATATAGGCGCAACGCAACGTCCATGCAATACGGGGGTATTGAAGTATCGATGGAGTTAATCATTCAAAATGTAAATCCTTCCATTCTTATGAAGCTACAACCATTTGAAAACTTGTCCTTCGTAGGTGTAGAAAATTCCCGGCAGCATCTTTAGCATTTTAATCTCTTTTTAGACATTTTCCAGTCTGTACACATAATTTTTATGTAGTGCAGTGCTCCATGACGCTAAATGACGTTCCGATTTTTGGCTGTGTTTTTACGCGTTGATCATTCATAAACCGCTATAAAACAGTCATATACCCTCCAATTTAGTTCAAAATTTCTCCCACTGACGTTTTATAAATACTCTAGCGGTAGGAAAAATATCATAAATCTCTTTGCGCTTAAATTGTGCAATTTTCAATTTTAATAAAGAGTTTTTGTGATGTAAACGTTCCAAAATGTAGCATGCTCCGTGAAGCAAGTTTTATCAAAATAAAAAAGCTGTATATTTTTCAATAATCAACGGAGAGCACCAAATTCTTGTACATTTATTGGAAAAAAGGTAAAGATTTAATCAGGAAAGTTTGACAGGTTTCGTGGAAATAGCACGCTCACAATAGAACTTGTCTGCGAACTTTTCTAACACCCCTCGTATAAAGATATAAAAACTGTCGCCTACACTTTTGTTGCTTACATGCATTCATCAGAAGCCGAGAAATATTTTTTTCTAGACTAAAAATTGATCACCTGAATAGGAATTTAAAATAGATAATATATGGAAAAAACGAGCAGCATTCAAGCTCAGATTTTCGTCAATTAATACAAATTTGGAGCACAGCAAACATTGGCCTCTAAAACATCAGAAGTGGGATCAGGTGCCATGGAGGAGTGCTCATTACTAAAATGCTGAAAGATTTCACATTAGGCTATGTTGTACAGAATACGTAGAACAAGAACGTTTTTTTTATCAAATTATTATATTTGGATTATTTAAAGGGTGTACTATATGACAACTTTAGTCTGAACACACAATAATATTGATATTAACATAATTATCAATATTATTATGTGTTCAGACTTAAGTCGTCACACAGTGCTAAAAGATTTTATCGTGGCTTGTTTCCTCTTGGGAAATTGGACGTTAAACAACATACAATTGATCAATCTTACATTTTGACCACACTACGTCAGAAAAATACTAAGGAAAATTTTACAAAAATATTTTTTCTCAGTTTAAATAAAATACTACATGTAGTATACGGAGATATTATTCATATTGTCAGATATCAAATCTCGTATTTTTGGTATCCATCGCGGAAGGGCCATTTTACCTTCTAATTACTACATGCTGTCGAACTCAGCTCTTAATTATGCGCTTTAAAGCACATTTCAAATTTGTTTTCCTAACTTACAGAAAACTTTGAGAGTAAAAATGTTTATTATTTAGTCCTGTGTTGTCGAAAACATTGAGAGAATTATGCAACTAAAACAAATTTTGTTCTCCATAGAATTGCATTTTTTAAGGGGAATCCGATCCTCAGGTTCTGAAAATCAGCTATAGACTTATGCTCACAAAAATGTCTCTGAATTTTCAAAAAAGTGTTTTATCACCCTCGATCATTCTTCAAACTTTATGAAAATGAAAAATCAAAAGATTTAATTTTCAAACTTCGTTTTGAGAATTTTTTAATTAAATAATAAATTAAAGAGTTATCCTTCATAGCTGAGGATCGAAGAACCTTTACAACAAAAATTTCTCGCATATTTGTATCCCCGATTTTATCTTTTCTATTTGTTAAATTTCCGGAAACAAAATTTGACCAATATTTCAATATTTTTTTCTTGATCCGACTTTTTTTTTAAATTTTAAAGATACTTCTAACCCATCAGCACCTAAGTAAAAAAAATCAAAGTACTGAGATGGTACTGTAAGACGGGGTCAAAAAAATCATCATGCTAGATTTCACAAATGTAATGTTTTAACGAGTTTGATAACACCTTAATTTTTTATTTCCATACTAAAAACAAAAAAGTGAATAATATACTTTCATGGTTTTTCATTTAATTTGAAGTGGTAATTTCAATAATTGCTCAGTCTGGAAACCTTTTTGAACTGTCCGAATTTCAACGGGTACAAATAAATATTTTTCCGGGAGTAAATAATGGATGATGCATACGCAGTCGTAATAATACGCAGGAGAGTACTTTGTTTACTAGTGTGATTAACAATTAATATTTTTAGTTTTAAATTTTCAAAATGCTTTATTAGTTTGAATTAGAAAAAAGTTCATATCATTTCTTCAGTTCGTTACAGAATGTTTATAATTTGATCAAAACTATCTCTGCACTCTTCGATATAGCGTAGATTTAATTCATGTGTTATCACCACGGCTTCCATTTTGAGGCCTCTAACAGTAAACTAACAAGAAAACAGTGATGTAACCATCAATCGTCGCCCGGGAAATATATAAAGTAAACAATGAAAATGAGTCTTGATCATCAAACCGCTTCGGTATGCGTGAAAAGGCATGCATCTAATTGATGGAGACGATAGTCGCGAATATTTTGAAAACTTATAGTCGGATAAATATCAAACAATTTTAAACTTAATCAATTCCTCAAGTAAATGTTGGCTGCATAAAATACAAATTGAAATTAGGCACATGCATCACCTATATTCAAAAATGCACCAATTTTCGATTTAAGAATATAAAACACGAACTGTGCAGAGTACGTTTTTATGCGAGAAGTAAAATTCGATGTTCTAAAAAAGGGGACCTGTCGTTTTTTGATAGTATTTGATAATCAACTTTATATATTAAATATGAAAAACATGTATATTTTTACAGATTCACCTTATGGAAGTAAATATATTATGTATCTAGTAATTTATAAACGGAAAGAACTTCTGGTTATCAATCTTTTCAATGTTTAGAAAACCTTTAATTCTAAATAACTACTCCCACCCTAATCCCCATACACCAACACTTAAACTTATATGTATAGAGCAGCCCGGTCCTCCGGGCTGCAATAAACGGGGTCACGTGACCCCGTCTAAAATTGAAATGCTACTTTATTAGTGCAAAAAGGTAACACGAAAGTTTCCGCTCATTGATTTTACAAGATTCTTTCGATAATGAAGTTTTATTTAAAAATAATTAACATAAATAAATAATAAAAATAATATTATATTTATTTATGCTTAAACCTTGCTATAACTGTTAATTATCCTTATCGGTTACTCTCTAAATTTGCATTATCATTGTACATCACTGTTAAAGATTTGAATAACAATATGTGTAAGATCATAGAATAATTGCATAATTTCCCGTAATTCCACTCGTTTTAATTATTTCCAATTTGCCAATCACGTTCGAGAATTGATTTTCTGTACTTCCTTATATATACTTCACATAGTGAAAATAAATGAAAGAAAGAAAATCCCATCTCAAGTTGTTAAGGTAAGTAGGAAAGGTGATAAACATAATTCAATTTTTAAAAAATTTGGCATTTTGCAAGAGGAAATTTTGATATATATTTTTTATTTTAGTTGCACGCTGCAAATATGCATAAATCAAGTTCAAGCCTGGGTTCCTTTGTCATTCCCAGCCTAACTCTACATGGAAAAGGTACATATATATATATATCTGTCTCTTCCAATTGTTTTGATGGTATCTCCTTTTTATCTATTTACAAATATCTTTCTCTTTTTTTCACCATGAGTACATGTATGTACACCCCTCAATGCTAGTATTTTCTCTGTATCTGACCCTTAAATCACTGCATTTGATTTAGAGCATGAATTTTTTTTTTACTAAATTTAGATTAAAAGAGATGAAATTCTGAAGAAACTTTAAGTTTCTTTTGAGTACCATGATATTCAAAGAATTTTTGTCACGCAGTTTAGCCGTTTTCATTATATTGATATTTGTCCAAATATTAAATTAAGTAAAGATGTTTTGATTTTGGATGTTTGAAGTAAAATTTCAGAAAAGTCCTGAAATGGTGCAAAAAATCCATTAATCCTCTGAATTAATTCTGAGTTTATTTTTTATGAAATAATATATATATAAGTTTATTCAGGATACAACTTTGGGCAATACAGCCCATCAGTTTACAAAATGACAAATATGACATACAACATATAATACAATCGACTCTCAATGAGTCTAAACTGGGGGGTGAAACCCCAGGTCAAGTGTTCCTCAGTCCCACAGTTCCAATCATCATTTATAGAATACAAGTATAATGATTTTGAAATTAGCAGTACAGAATTATTCAAAGATAGAGTACAATATACAACAATGCTATTTTGATATACAGATGTACAGACATAAATATAGAGAACTTACATATAAGTCAACCTGATAAATATTCGTTACGTAATATTAGAGCATGTTGAATATATTTCCGTAGACCAACCAAAGTAGATATGCGGTTTGTACTTCATAATTGGATTAATTTAAATGTACTTGGCGATTTGTAATAATACTCATTTATATATTTCTTTCTTAGATTTAGATATCTAGGACATTGGAGAATGAAATGAAATTCGTCTTCTATTTGATGACTATCACAAACATCGCATATTCTATCATTTCTGCTCTTGCCTTGGTACCTTCCGCATTCTATGTTTAAATAGTGCGATGAAAGTCTAATGCGGGAAATATGCTTTTTTAAATTACTTTGTAAAGGTTTTGTTAAATAAGATTGCATTTTACAGAAGTCAGGTTGGACAATGTGCTTATATAAAAAACATTTTGACGAATTATCCATAAATGCATTGCATTCTTGGAGGTGTATATCTAGTAGTCTGTTTTTATATATATGCATGAAATTAGCAGAGTTTATTACTTGTTGATTCATCCAAAATTCTCCCAGACCCAACTTAAATAATTCAAGCTTTACGTCACGCGCCCAATTTATACTTGTGCTTGTTCCCGGCCCATTCTCTGCATCATGTCGCAGGTACTCGTATGAAGATTTTAAAATGCAGTTTTCTGTTTTTAATAATTTACACCAGAACTTCATGATTCTTATTTTTCTTTGAATAATAAGTGGATATCGTCCCAATTCTCTATAAATCATATAAGTACATGCCTAAAATAAATTACTGGTAAATCCCTGACCAAAACAATAGTCATTAGAAGGTTTTTTGGGTACCCAGCACCAGCTTCCTACAAAATCCGCTCTATAGTTCTTATTAACTTTTTAAGGTTGTGTATAATACTGTTTATTTGAAGAATAAAGATTAAAAAATGTAATCTTTTTGAGAATGCGGTATCACGTCTTCTGACTTTGTTAGACGTTAACAAAAACGTTAAAAATATGGCATTTCTTATTTTGATGTGTGTGTCCAGAATTGTCTTTATTAAAATATAATTATACACAATTGTCTGTGTAATAATTGCTAAAAGTGAAGAAACAAATGTTAGATTTTTAAAAAATCCAAAAAAATGAAATTTGATTGATCGTTTGCTGTTTTAGGTCCCATTCTAGAATTTTTCATTCATGTAAGAATGTCACCATATACCAGTGAAGGGCTTAAAACTTTTTGTGCCAACGCCTGCCATGACAAGGGACCTCGGCTTTTAAGGTCTCAACCAAAGGACTAGTAACTTTCACTTCAAGTGCCGAGTGCATGGCGAAGGCAATCGCAACTTCTGGGGCCCTTCCGACTATGGGAAAAACAACCTCGAATGTACTACGTAGACGCTATGACAACCCTCCTTTTCACAAACTTTGAAATAAGTGTTGGAAAACCTCTTGTCTGTAAAGTATGGAGTTTTAACTTTATCGAAGGAAATGTTGCTACTTAAAATATTCTATACAACTATATCTATTCTATATACGAACAAACAGGAAGATGTATAAATTTGTAACATCCAGTGATGTTATAATACATTTGAGATTGTTTTTCCGAACTCTGACGGAAAGACCCGAGATGATGCGATTTTGGGCAAAGAAACAGTTGCTATTATTTTTTTATTGACTTAGGTCAGTCGCGGCCGAGATCATGCAAATTCGAACTCACAACCTCCCGATCACGGAGCGAGCGCTCTACCAACTGAAAGACCATGAACGGTAAAAAGGAGAGAAAGAAACACCAAAGCTATATGCCTTTATTTCATTGGCATAAATTTTGACCGATCCGTCAACATGTTTTCCGTCGATCCACCCGGTATTTTTATAAATACTTTAGTTGGTGTCAATGTCCGAAATTTTAATTAGTGTCTGTAATATTTTGTGTGATTACATTTACATCTTATGCGATAAGTGAAATTATTTATTAGTTTGACGATTGTTATTGAAATTTAACATCTTTAACAAGGGATCATATTTGACAACTGATTAATTAAAATTTGCTGTAAATCAATATCAACATAACTACTAGTATCGATCAATATTCATGACATTTGCATTTTAAAGTTCACTGACCCCCTACCAAGGGAATTAACCCTCATATACTTAGATAAATGTTTACGTATATTCTAACTTTAAAGAACAATTTATGAAAATTTCCTTCAAAGAATGATGAAATTATATGCAGCTAAGACTTAGATTTTTTCAGACAAATTTAAGCAAGATGTCATGACGTGATGCTGTCATTATGATGAGCATTAAGATTTTTATAATTAAAAATGATTTTAGATCATAAATTTGTACTAAAAACACCCCTAAAAAATAATGAAAATAATTAACACATGTACTTCAATGTTTTATTACACTCATACACATTGCAATAGCAGTTCCGCGTACGATTCATTTTTATACCCCCTGTTTGAAATATCATCAATACGTTCGTCCGTCTGTTACGCTTTTTAAGTAACCATCTCTAATCCACAACTCCTCTTTACCACTTTATGAAAATAGGTGAAACTTTCAAGGAATCTTTGTTGCCTATGTGCCATTGTGTATCTCCTGTTTTACTTTTTGATTGGACACATATTTCAGGTTTCCCAAAGCAAAACATGGACACAGCCATTCTTTTTATAATATTGAAGGTTACCCGTCTCTTATCCACAACTCATCCTATACTATTGAATAAAATCTAATGATCCTTTCACAGATTCTTTATTACATAATGGCCGTTGAAGGTAGCTCGCTTCGTGATCGGGAGGTCATGAGTTCAAATCTCGGCCGCGACTTACCAAAGTCGATAAAAATGGCTAGCATCTCTTCCATGGCTTTTGAATCTAAGGAGCAGATCCTTCAGAATAGCCTTAAAAACCGAGGCCCCGTGTCACGACAGGAATTGACACGAAAAAGATCCCGAACTGCTCATTGATCCTGAGTACCAATTAAAGGTCAGCAGTTGAAGCACTTCACCGTTATATGATCGTCTCTACACAAGTGAAACATTCTTGAATGAGACGTACTTGTAAAAGAACATACAATCTATCAACCATTCATCACACAATGCCATTGTGCACATCTTATTTACCTTTTGATCTGACACTTATTTCATGACTCCCAGAGCAAAACATGGACTTTGACCTAATAACAATATAGGAGACGGGGGTATCATTTAGTTAGCTAATTGTTCACAGTAAGTTTAGTTTTTGAATAGAGACAGTCTACTGACAAATGAATAAATGTTACAAATCTTCCAAACATTCTCTTTTATGGACAGCAATTTGCTTGCAGATACACCCTATCCTTTTCTCTTACCAGGGGTATTTCAACATATATCAAATGTTTTGATTAAGCTCGTCTAAAGCACCAATCTAAAGCATTCTAAAGCTTAAATCGTATTTGAATACCAAATGTTGTCTTTTTAATTCATTCCTGTATTCCTTTTATAATTAATCATAATTGGACAGCAGACACTGGCCGTTTACTTTGGTTTACCTGAACATGAAAAAAGGGTTCATGGTGTGTGGGAATTGGTACTGACTATTCCTTTTATTGATTCTTTTTCTAGGGATTCTAGGGGTTGACCACCTGTTGTCTTGCCCTGATTTCAGATCAACGGCTTTCAAGAATTTATCAAAATAACCATTATTCGATAAATACCCCAAAGGACAAAAAACTTGGAACCTATTTTTTGTTTAGTGTCGTCATTTTGTTTCTGTGAAAACGCAATTGTGTTTACATCTACTACAAAAGTGTTCTGAAGGTTATTAATCAGAACCCCAAGGAAGAGAAATTCATCATTAATCATCAATTACATGATATTTATAAGGTCAAAATTAATCACATAATTTATCAATAAATTACTGCTAAACAAAACCTTACATCAATATCTCACCTGTGGCACATCCAGATATTTACGTCAAAAAATGTTTACAGCTTGAAAAGGATATACTTTATTGGGTTGGTTCGATGAAAGGATCTCCTGCAATCAACAACCTAAACAATTGGATAGCCTTTCCAATACATTTACTTAAAGAAAGTTAGCAAATATATATTTCTGATCTACGAAAATAAATAAGATCTGCATCATTAATTACCACCTGAAATTACACCTGGTGTTATCTTCAGTGAAAAAGGTGAAGAAAATGTATAAAGTGATAGACCTATTAATAAATCTATTACCAATACAATTCTGTGAATACAACATGGCACACGGACCTCTGGATGTAAATTCCAAATGTGGGATCATGTGCCTAGGATGAATAAGCATCCTCAGGTGACCGACCATACCCACAGTAAGCGTTATAAATTGATCTGGTAGACGGAATATTCCGTAGGCAAATTCAGTATAAAACAAAGGTCTAACAATTGAAATGAAACATATCGGCCAAAATACAATCGAATGATTGGTCGTTTGTCATTATGACGACCATAAAATTTACGAAATCCTAACTTCAAATAAGGTTGTTTGATTTCTTTTACATCAACTTGTCTGTCATTATTCTGCATAATTAAAAAAATTAGGGGTGTATCGAATAAGTTGGGAGATGTAAAACATGGTGGAAGTTGTAATGTGATATTTCTACACGTATAAGGAAAATTGACGACGGAAAAGTCATCTTGTTTTTCAAACAATTTAGTTGTAAGTTGGACCCTATCGTCTTTACTCAGTTAAACATCTAAATAAGAAACAGATTTGGTAGACTAAATTTCAAGCTCATTTTTATACACTTAGTCGAAAATTGAATAGAAAACAGATCGGCTAAAAAAAAAAGCACAGTCAGTCCTCCTCACAATTCCGATAGTTTCTTGGAAGACCTCATCTCCAGTGGCTACATTAATGTTGTCCAGGTGATGTACTCGTCTTTGTAATACAAAAAAAAAATAAAGCCATTACAGCTTAAAGATAAAACCTTTAGAACTTTGTAATATAATATAGCTTTTCGATGCCTGTAATTGTAGATTTTCAGAGAGTAAAAATGGCGTTATTATCGCCATTTCTGGTTGAAAATAGGGGACGTTAGAAGCACAAAGCTACTTTTAATTATTGGACCTTTTCAACTCCAGAAAATATAACAATATTGAGATCAAAGTACGTTTCGTATATTCTAAGCTTAATGTTATTTGATCAAGATTTATAGCATATGACTCTTCAACAGGGAATATATGTAACACAGTGCCAGTCAGTGATCGCGGCAAGAGGATACAAATGGCCAAGATGTTGTGCCTAACCGTGTTACCAATACTGGCCCTCTGGAGTTATTGTGTCTACCAGCTAACTGATTTAGTGTCTACTAAAAGGGACAACGAAAAGGTATGTCCAAGATTCTAAATCTGTGAAGCTTTGTAATACTTCATCATTCTTGGTTAGAAGCATTCTAGAATTATTGATATCCTGCATTTTTTTCGTTTGACAGATGAAGGAATCCTTGGAATTCAGTATAGAAATTGGCAGACTGATTCATCATCTACAAAAGGAACGCGATCTAAGCATTTTGTATTTGAGTGCTCTTGGACCAGAGACAAAATTATTTCTGCACAAAGAGTACGTAATCACAGACAAATCAATAGAAAGCATACCCGAGTGGCCTGGAAATTTGGATATATTTAACCGAGAAGCATTTAAATCAAAAAGCAATATGATGCAGCACATAAGTCTACATCGACAACAACTTAATCATCAATCTTCAGACATCGGTAAAGAAATGCAGTTCTATACTTCTATTATTGATATCATTATACACTGGGGATACAAATCTATTGAGGAATCCAAATTTGCTGTGGTGTGGAAATCTCTCGTCGGTTTCCAGAAAATTACGTCAGCAAAGGAAGATATGGGATTGGAGAGAGCATTAGGAACGATGTTCTTTGCCCAAGGTGGATTTGAAACTCATCTTCAATTTGAAGAGTACAATATGAAAATCTTTGGCTTTCAAACAAACTACAAAACTGCTCGTTTGTACTCCCCAGATGTTGATTTCATCGGATCTTATGGCATATTTTCTAACGGCAAAAATGTCAGCATTATTTTGAATAATTATCGTAATCATATTGTTCAACATGGAGAGGAGGAACAAAATCTCAGTAAAATTGACATAAAAAATGCCCGCTGGTATTACGACAATGCCACTATGTATTTAGATACACTTCTTGGACTCCAAACAACCCTTGGTAACCTTTGTCTTGGAAAGGTCGACAAGATTTTAGCTGATTCAAAGAAAGACCTTATTATCAGCGTTTGCATCTTGGTCTTCGTTTTAATCGCATGCACCGTAGTGATCATATGCATCGAAAATTTGACCAGCAGCATACAGAAATATGTTGTTATTCTTGTGGATAAAACAAAAGAACTGAACTTTGAAAAGAAGAGAACCGACTCTCTTTTGTACCAAATGGTACCAAGAGAAGTAGCAGACAAGTTAAAGAAGAGGGAAGGAATTGAGGCAGAGTACTTTAAATCCGTGACCGTGTTATTTTCGGACATTCATGAATTTTCCCGTTTGTCCATTACGCTACAGCCCCTAGAGATTGTCCAACTGTTGAACGCGCTTTATGGCGCCATCGATCTTCTCCTTGACAACAGGGATCTGTACAAAGTGGAGACCATCAATGACTCCTATATGGTAGCATCAGGTTGGTTGTATTGAAGTATTATAATTGTTCAAAAGTAATTATATCTGATCGACAACATATTAAGTAAAGTCTTTTCGTTTCTAAAAGTATCTCGAGGGCGTAAAATGAGTTTCTTGATGGCTCGGAAACTAAAAATATAGTTTTATCACAGATTTTAGACAAGAAGACATTACAAAATACATTTTACACGTAAAAATATAATTAGTTTGATGAGAAATTATTTTATAATGCATATAAAAACATTTTTAGGTCTGCCACATCGTAATAACAACAGACATGCAGATGAGATTGCTGCTTTTGCTCTGTCCGTCCAAAGGATGATGAAGGAGAGTACTTTTTCGGATAATGAAAGGGGAACGCTTCAACTGCGAATAGGAATAAACACAGGTTTCGCTATAAATAACAAGTTCTAGTATTATTGAAATACGATGAAATATTACGCAGTATTTGATTAACTTACATTGTATTCCTCATCTTCAGGACCTTGTATGGCGGGTATAGTGGGGTCCACGTTGCCGAGGTACTGCCTGTTTGGGGACACTGTAAATACAGCGTCCAGGATGAAGTCACATAGCCGACGTAAGTGTAATAAAGTACATGTACATGTATATATGATGCATTCACAATTTAAAGAAAACAATGCTTCAATTTACTTTCGTAATAAGGACTAATGACCCTCTATTTTTAATTTTGCCAAAGGTTTTTAAACTTCCGAACATTTTCATCAAAAGCTATGCCATCAGATTCACATTAAAATTAGAATGAGGTAGAATTATTTTAACATTAGGAAGGATTTTTATGTCAAATCATGATATGATGATACACTGTAGGAATAAATTTTAACACAGAGAATGAGAAGAATTGAAAAATCGCTAACTTAACATTGTCAATCTCTTTTATTTACAGCCAACAAGATCAACATCAGCCACACAACGTACTTGCTTCTATCAAAGACCGGAAACTACACGATGAAGAAGCGTGGGACAATTAATATCAAAGTAAATAATTTGACAAAACACATCGCTTCAATATCACAGTTTCTAGAGAGCCATTTGCATGTACATAATTTGGTTTTTTCAAAAAAAAAATTGTGAGAGACCATATTCTACGTCTTAATAATTATGGAATAAGTTTTCTTTGTGATGGCTTAGTTTTGGGTGGAGACGGGTTAAATATATCTGGACACAGTTTTGATTTGCTAAAAATTGTTTTAAATATCAATTAAAAATTTATTCCTTACGAAGTCTGACGGACAATAAAATAAAACAGCTTTCACATTCTATATGGAAAAAAATAATGTATTGTGTGTCGATCGAATGTAATGTGTATCAAAAGATGAAAAGTATCATACATGTACATGTGAAAGTGTTATAACAATAATTGAAAAAAAAAGATATAAATAAATAATAAAATAAATATTTTATAGAAAAAATAACTCAGACAAAACAGAGATATAATAATGATTTAAAAACATTTTGAATGCAAGGAATAATAGAAAAAAAAGAATCTAAGAAAAAACGTGAAGCTAACACTGATATAAATAAATTGTAAAATACATGTGTAATTATGAAATACAGCATCTTTATCAGAATTTCCACAGATTCCAAAGTGATAAGCTGTTTGTAAACAAGACTAGTGTCATGTTTTTGTTTACTCAGGTTAATATACTAATATATGTTTGTTCAAAGTAAATAATTTCAAATAAAAGTTAATTCAAAATACGATTCGACAACTACTATTGATTTGCTGAACTTCATTTTGTTATAAATATGACATTTTCTATATGTAAACAAAAAACACGGCACGAGCCTTGTTTACATTTTGAAGAACTTCAAGTTCGGTATCTTGTTTGTTAATCAGCAAATGATGTTAAAAATGTTTACTAATCAATAGATTATGCCTTAGGTAGGAATTGTAAAGATCAAAATTAGTTTAAAAATCAGTTGAAACTGTGTCCATGTCCCTTTAATGGTAACCTAACAAGGAAGCCTAATAACGTAAGGACCTGGGTCCGTTTTACTAAAGAACTTATGACCAAGACCAAACTTTTATTCTGTATATAACTTTCTAATAAACATTATATTGAAGATAATTTTAATCTTTTTAAAATAAATGCAGTACGATATTTTTACACTAGCAATTGAAAATATAATCATTAATTTTACAATTTTTTACGATTAACTTAAGTTTTTGGTCTTAGTTGTAAGTTCTTTTGTAAAAGTGGCTCCTGTTGTTTTTGAGGTCCGTGTTTGCGCTTTTTCTGATTTGAACAACTGGAATGGACTTTTTAGCTCGAATACTGTTCTGTATCTCTATGTATTTCATTAAATAGCTAACAAATATACTGTATAAACTTGGTACGCATTTTATAAAGCTTCACCAAGCTCATTTATACCGTATAAAAATTATAAAGCTACAATGTATTCAAATCATTCCTCAATTTTCTCAAATTACAATCAAGAACTAATAAGAACTAGTATTTTTTTTTTAGAGTTTTAAGTTAGAAAGCCTTATTGACATCATTGACATCATAATTGATATTCAGTGTACTTTCTCTGTATTTTTTCCGTTATAATCGGGTCATTTAAAAAAAATTAGAAAGAAGTGAATATGATATCGTGTCCATTAAAATGAACTTCAATTCATTCATTCATGTTATTTAAATAGAGAACAAAGAAATAAATGTTTATGAGAGAATGTAGGCAATATTAATACATTTCATTGAGCCATTACTTTCCCATTCACAATTTTGCTATATATAACAAAGGATCACGTAGTTTTTATTAGTCTTCTGGAAAAAAAACTCTCAGTCCGACTTAATCATATCGTCCAAACTCAACATTTTCATTGGTTTTAGGTTATATACTTTCACACATATTTGAAAAATTAAAAGACCTCTTTTGGTTATCATAACCAAGTATTTTGAATGTCTAAGCCAAAGATGGGCCAGCGTCTATCGGTGCATCTTGATCGAGTGTTGTAGAGGATTTTTCATGCAACTCTAGTTCCATTTGCGGAAATTCACGCCCATCCCCATTTTCTTCACTTTCCGTTCCATCTTGAAATAACTTGGTGCTCTGTTTAGCTATGGTATGCTTTTTGACAGCAACTTTCGTCACACCGCTAGGTGGCACTCTTGCAGTTACTTTCTCGTCTTTCTTTGGCTTTCTTCCAGGTAAAGGGTTGTAACTCAATGCACCCAAAGCGTATTTATTGTGAGTTATTTCCCCTGGGAGATCGTTGCTGGCGCTTCTGTTTGATACGGGGCTGTCAGCTAAACTTTCTACACTTGATGTACATCCCGTCAGCCAGTAGGTTACCATTTCCCCCTTACCCTGTAAAGGATTAATAATGTGTACTAAATATCATAGGCACCATTAATAAACTTGTAATGTTTATTTTTATTTTCTTCTGTTCCAGAAAGTGTTTCTGAAGAATTTTTCTAAGTGAAATATTTTAATTTGATGAAGAGCAACTGGTATTTATCCATGACACAAAAAGGTAAGATATTCTGCTAAATCAGTAACAGAAATGTAATTTATGGCTTTACGTTAATGTTATATCTACTTCTCCAAAAGTAAGCACAAGACGATTTGAATATATTTGATGAATTTTTAACGAAAATAGATTCTTAAAACATTCAAGATTTATAATAGTCTCGAGAATCACGTTTTTCGAACGGGTGGGGATGGGGACTGAGTCATGTGTCTTCAATTATGGACTAACTGTTGCTTCAAACCCAGAGAAAATCCATTGTGTTTTTACTGGGATTTATGTATATGGGATTTGTTTTTTGAGATGTTTTATTATATTTATTCATGACAAATCATAACAATCTGCGTTAGATTCTTCGCTTCCTGTTGAATAGTTAGTGTGGTCAAGTCCGACTGACTTCGGCCAGAGAATTTTAAAATACATATTCTTTATAAGACCCAGCATTTGAGAATAATGTAGTGAGTTGTCTAAATCTCTTTTAATCTGATCAACACAACGACTTCTGTGAATGGAGGCAGAAAGTTTACGAAAGATCATAATATCTCTGCAACAGTTCTACGCAGTGATGAGAATAATGCTGCGGTGAGAAAACATACTCTGGCTAAACAAAACAGCAAGTTGCAATTTCCTGACGAAATAGAGAGGAAAGTATAAATGGTAATGGCGGAAAAATTTTGCCAGGGACCTGAATATTCACAAGTTGAAACGTGTACCCCAGAAGCCATGGAAATCTCAGTGCTTCAACTTTTTAAAACAATATTGCACTTTTCAAATAAAAAAATACTTTTCACTTTTAATTCTATGCACACCAATCTAGTATGATGTTAATGACAGCGTCATTTTTTTAGTATGTGTTAGAAAAGAAATCCAATTTTTTCAATGGTGGAAATTTGTGATAATGATAAGGTGGAATCCTTTTGCAAATTATAGATAATAGGGTGATACTCAGACAAGAACTTAAGAGTCATAGCGAGGTTCAGAAGTCTAAAAAACTTTAAAATACTTCGAACTAAGAAATTCCTTAGATAGCTTAATAATATGTTCAGAATTGTACTTATTTATTGTTCTTTATTGATATATTGTAATTGTCAATTTTATTCTAGACAATTGCTTTTTCAAAAAAAAATATACATTTATCTTAAATCCAAAGTTTAAGTGTATATATATGATATTAACTAAATTAGTGTTTAATTTACTATTTAACATTTTAAATTTTGTTGGTTTTAAAAATCCATGTTAAAATTATTTGAACTTATTCACGTACTTTAAGATTCTTGTAAACTGACTGGATATTACATTTGATATTTAAAGAGGCTGAGGGTGGCAGCCATTTTCAGACTATTTTGATCTCCTTTTAAAGAAGAGCTCCATATAAAGATATACAAAAATGATCAAATTTTAAAACTAAAATGTATGAATTTTTTCTTTGCCAAATGATAGTTGACAGCTTAAGATACCGTATCTAAAAAAATAAGTTAAATCTGGTGGTTAATTTGTGGTTGATTTGTTGACCCCCAGCCTCCTTAAACATTACATATTTGTCTTGACGGATACAATATTTGGCGATGACAAAGAGTTGATAAATAATGGTATTCTATCTGTCACTTCATTGAAACTTTGTTTTCTGTAGTTTTTCTGAATACTTGGTCGACACTACACTAGACAATATTGCTAACGCACCACCGAATGAAAGTATAATATTTTACTTTTCAAAATTTTCAAAACTTGTTAATGATGTATTTGATATATTACTAGTATTATGTTACTAAGCAGAAAATGAAGCATTTGAATGTCTTAATTGATAAATACGTACAATGTTAACTGAAGCGCGACCATTTCGTTCATTTTTTTTAAGGAATAAATTACTATTTCTTTTCTTTAATTTTTTGTTCTTAATGTTTGTACAAATTAAAAAAAAAAAACAGGGAAAAAAAAATACACCGTATGCGGCATTTGATCATAGAAGAACGTGCTAAACAGACAGTATGTTGCCTGCAGGAGTTCCTTTGGAAGGATTTGTAAAAAAAAAAATAAAAAAAAAATAAAATAAAACAATGAAAAAAAATATTTATTATTCTAGTGAAAAATTGTTAAAAATAGATTAACAAACATAAAATTATTCAACATATCACTTTACAATGGAACACTTCCTAATATTTGGAAAATTGCTCAGGTTACTCCTGGTATTAAAAATAAAGGAAATGCACATGGTGTCAATAACTACGGTATAGACCAATATCAGTAACATCTGTTGTTTGCAAATTAATAGAAAAAAAATATTGTCAAGCATCTTCACAACTATATAATTGAAAATAATATATTATATAAGTTCCAGTCTGCTTTTCAAACTGGTGACTCAACCAGTAATCAGCTGGTGGAAATCAATGATACTATTATATCCAATCTTGATAAAGGCCGGGATGTACGATTTGTGTTTTGTGATGTTTCTAAAGCTTTTGATAGGGTCTGGCATCAAGAATCATATTTAAATTGAAGGAAATAGGAATATCAGATCAAATCTTATATTGGGTTAAAAATTACTCAGTGAACAGAAGACAAAGGGTGGTCCTAGATGGTTATACATCAACTCTTAGATCAACTAGTGCAGGTGTCCCCGAAGGATCTGTCCTAGGACATTTCTTATTCCTATTATATATTAATGATATCTCTTCAAATATCTACAAATAATGTCCGTTTATTTGCTGCTGATACTTCACTGTGCATAATTGTTGACAATGATATTGTCGATGCTGCAAACTCATGAACAAATGATTTAGAAAAGTTGGATCAGTGGAAAAAACAAAGGATATATAGTTGAATTTAACTCCAAGAAAACGGTAAAAGTAAATTTTTCCAGAAAACATATTTCTCATTAAATGTTAAATTTGACTTGAATGGTCCAGCGATTGAACCATCGAACAATCACACACATTTAGGACTAAATTTTCAGTGTGATGCCAATTGGAAATCTCACATACAAATTACTTATGAAAAAGCATGTAAACTTTAAAATGTTCTACGAATGTTAAAACACTCCCTTTTTCGAATGCGTTAATGAAAATATACATGTCATTTATTAGACCAGTTTTAGAATATGGTGATTTTGTTTGGGATAATTGTAATGAAAAGGAATCATCTTTATTGGAAGAAGTTCAGATTACTTCTGCAAGTATTATTAGAGGAATGAGAGTAAATTGATCAAGAACACTTTTATATGATGAATTGGGGTGGAATACATTATCTGCATGACAGAAGGAAAGTACATAACTTAATATTATTTTACAAAATAGTGTATGGAATAGCACCACAATTACTTCAAGATCTATTAAGACCTTGTATTCCACCCCAAACCTCATATTCATTAAGAAACAATGATGGTCTTACTTTCCTCATTCCTCAAACGAGGACCACATCATATATATGAATAGTTATTTCCCATCTACAATTAAACTATGGAATAATTTACCATATCATATTAAAAATTTACCAACACTATCTTCTTTCACTAATGTCATTAAAAAGACTCATTATAGAACACCCAATAAGCTTTTTAATCATAGAAATCGTAGTCAAACTTTTATTCATTGTCAGTTAATAATGCTAGTAGTTTAAATGGTGATTTACAGAAAGATTATACTAGTGATAGTTCAAAATGTGAAAAATGTGGTTTTTCATACAGAAAATGCATATCATTTTTTCTTTGAATGCCCATGTTATGTTGAGCAAAGAAATACTCTTTTAAATTGTATATTCACAATAGACCTGCAACATCCTGTAACCCTAAACCTTTTATTATTTGGTGATATGGTGATAGTAATATTTCTCATGCAATAAATATGAAATTATTCGATTGTGTTCATAAATATATATCACAAACCATAAATGAAGTGAAACTATGAAATATTTATTCCAGTTCTTGCCTAAATCAAATACTAGTACACATTCATTGTATGTTAATAAATTGCTGTAATTCTCATTTTTCGTTTTTTTCCTCTCATTTCCACATAAACCGGTATTCATTTTTTTTCTCTTTTTCTCGAATGTACTTTTTTTGTACTTTCTCCCAAATTCTATTTCATTTTGTGTCAGTTATATATAATTCATTGCTGATATATGAACCTGTCACCACATGTGTATTAATTAACCTTGTACCTGTGGAGAGGGCTTATATAGGCTATGCCTGCTGCTCAATCCGTTTATGTATTTCTTACATAATAAAATATGTTCAAATCAAATCAAAATAAACGTAAAAATCATTTACTAATTGATAGCCAAGTCATTCATTAAGGACAACACAACAAAATTGGAGCAACCGGAAGATGAGTGGACTGGGTATGGATACCAAAGCACTGGATGACCAGCAGGCGATATAATAGTCAATTGCTGCATATTATTTGATTTTTAACTGGAAGCCTGCTTCTGGTGTAACCTCAAAGACCATTGTCGGCAATTAACATCTGTATATCTGGGCAAAAAAGTATGCAAATATGTCGGAAAATTGGTTTTTGGACAAGAAGGTCATTTTTTGGGTTTTGGAATGACACCAAAACATTTGCCAATCCCGCTGTATTGGAAAAGATGACATATTATATATTCTTATACCAATTAGGCAAATTTTCAATTCGCAAAAGTGAATAATAAGTGATGTGTTAGTAATTTTGTCTAGTGTACGTATATTGACATTGAGGCAGTTTTTGTGGACTGTCGTATTTTGCATAATTTTATGAGGTTTACAAACAGAGCATGGATATAAAACAAAAAATATAATTATTAGCGGTTAAAATACCCTTTTTAAATATTTTTCAACATCTTTTCTAATCTTCAAGTATTAAGCCTATTAACATTCCATTGAATTATATTTTTAAAAATTGAAAGTGATATTTTGGTTTAAACTATGTAACAACCAAACCATGCCAAAACAAAGCACAATCACTTTAAGTATGAAAATATTTTAAAAAGTTTCCATTCACCTTAGTAGTAAAAAAAAAATAAACTAATTTTAATGGTAAAGCTAGAAATTAAACATTAAATCGTGTCAAAAACAAAATTTGATTGTTATTCTTATCTCTTATCTTAAACTTCAAAGCTAGAATAACTAATTTAAAACAAAAAACAGGTTTAAAAGTTAAATGTGCAAGTAAAAGTTTCTTAGAAATAAAGGGAAAAATATTAGAATAAAAAATAGGCATCGATTCTCTTTTCTTTTGTGTGATTTACGAAAATGAAGAACGTGAATTTTGAAATGTAAATTGTTCTCATGACATTTCAAAAAGCACTCTTTTGAGGAATATCTTCATTCGATCGATCAAGAGTCCTATAAAAATCTCACTAAGATTGCAAAGAAAAAAGCTTTTTATGCAACAAAATAACAATTAAACATTCGAAACCACCAAGAAATGTAAAGTTTAATATGAATCACTACTAAACATTTTCCAACTTCAAAATCAAATCCCCAGAAACTGATTTGACCCACGTAATTTTGGAGTCAAAAGTAAAAATATTACCATAGCAGCAGCATTTACGTTTTTTTTTTTATAATTGGAAAACAATTTTCTATATGAAAACTATATATCATTCGGTTGATAATCGTATAAACTTGATAATAAATACTATATACAGGGTTATTTTCGCCCTTTCACACTTACCAATAATTTTGCCCCGTTTTAAATTCGCCCAGTCATAGTTTTGTTTAAGAAATTATACTCCATTCTTTGAATTCGCCCCGTTTTAAATTATCCCAAATGACAGTAGGGCGAAAGGGGCGAAAATAAAACGGGGGCGAAAATTTCCATGTATAAAGTATATTAATTTGACAATTACGTCAAACACGCATGTAGATCGGTAACGGGAGTGTTGCACACGCAATGACAAAATCATGGTAACTTCCAAACAAAACAAACATTAATTTGACAGCAAAATTTAAAATACTATGTTATTGATGTAAATTCTTAAAACTGTGTTGTCATTCAATCTATATGTTGTAAATAAGTTGCTCAAAATCAAGGACAGAGATGTGATAACGTTAACCGAAGAAATATGGGAAGAACATGACATGCCTTAGCCTACTTAGAAAAATAATTACATGAGCTAAATCTATTTTGAAATTACATGTAAATCTCAACTAGAGGTTCTGTGAGCAATGAGCTAACTAAATGATACCCCGCCTCCAAAAGAATATAATGGCAGTGTCCATGTTTTGTTGTGGAAAACCCAAAATATGTGACAGATCAAAAAGTAAAATAGGAGGTACACAATGGCAATATGTGATAAAGATTCTGTGAAATTTTCATCAAATTTCATTCAGTGGTATAAGAGGAGCTGCGGATAAGAGATGGGTACCCCAAAGCGTAACAGACAGACGAACGGACGTACAGACGGACCTACGGACATCCCGATTACTATATACCCTCCCGCTTTTCAAGCGGGGCTATAATTAATGTCAACATGTTATGTCACAGACGTAAAAAAACGTTATTACGTTTACTTGCACAGAAAATATATATATCCCTGTCAGAATATGTCCAAATGACTCATCTCTCAAAGTTTGAATTTAAAAAATGACAAAAAATTCACACACCGAAATATATAAAAGGATATTCTAAATCAAATTCTCATTCAAATTCCCTGACAATAAACGGTGAGATCCAGGGAGGAGCACGCATTCTTTATTGATACCGCACACACCTTTGTATTGATCAGGTAAAGGCAAAAAAATCAAAAATATATACTCAAGAAAAAAGAGAAACTCATATTCGGATTAAACAAGATAATCGAATTTTTTAGTTTAAACTTAAGCCGGAGAGTATATAGTAATCGGTATGTCCGTCCGTCAGAACAGCTGTCCGTCTGTCTGTTACGCTCCTATTTTACTTTTTGAACCGACACATATTCTGGGTCTCCCACAGTACCTGTAGTATAAAAAGTGATTTTAGACGTGTTGTGATAAAAACCAAACATGTCCAATGTTGGAAATTGAAAAAGTTAAGTTGATGTCGCCCCCAATTTCTAGGGACATACCGTTTTAACCAATCCATATGTCCTTTGCAACGTCTCAGCGCTAGTGGATTTCCAATGTACGGATGTCGTGCACAAAAATCAGCTCCTCTCAGTCTCTTGCGAACAATTAGAGCATCTTTATGCTGATTTCTTTATCCAGCAACTGTAGCAGCAATTTGTACAGCAGTTCTGAATCAATTGCGCAGGTGCTGTAGGGGGATGTCTGACGGTCCTGTCTGGGTGTGGTAAACTGGTAACCCACGGTTGGTCAGTTCCTGGCCTTTTATCCGTGTTCCTAGCTGGTGGAGACGTACTTTGCAACCGCTGCAAAGCCGATTGATGTACATGTATACCATTGTAGTACACCATAGTATTGCAACGTCCTCTTGCGTAATTCCGGCTAGTATCATCATTAGCCAAGTTGCGTTGATCTTTGTTTAGGCGTGGCATCAACATTGCAATCAAATCTTAAATTGGGTTTAATAGGAGTGTTATTGTTTCTCTAAATCCAAAATATCAGTGAAAATAGACCCCCGATTTACAAGAAATCATGTAAAACACTCTTTTCATAAACGTTATTAATCAAGGGAAAGCATTCAACACTTGGGTTTTAAAAACCCATGTTGTCCTTTATATAGGTCACAGATATCTAATGATAAAAAAGATACAAGTTGTTCCATATCCTTTTAAAAAATTTCT
Source organism: Saccostrea glomerata (assembly GCA_003671525.1). Lineage (NCBI taxonomy): Eukaryota > Metazoa > Mollusca > Bivalvia > Ostreida > Ostreidae > Saccostrea > Saccostrea glomerata. Next base: position 980,919 of record PRKT01000010.1, on the reverse strand, counting down.
TTCATGATTAAAACAATATGCGTTTCTTTTTTTGAGTATATATAGTAAAATAGAAAAACATGACAACCGCGTGAGCCAAACTACGACCAATGAAAGGTTAAATTTCCTAAGAAGAAAATAGATAAAGACCATTAGGAATAATAAAATGCTGACTTGAAAAGAGGTTGTTGATTCCTGCAAGAACTTAGGTGTACCTAGTCTGCTTCGGTTTAAAAATTGATCGTTTTGGAACCTGGTTTCGAATTAGTTGTGAAATGTAAATATATCATATGAACATGCAAATGATAGCACAATAATGCAATTCAATATAACATTTGTACTTTGTAAATACAGAAAGTTGAATTCATCTCCATTGACATTTAATTCAATTTAGTTGCTTGTTAGTCCTTATTTTATAGTTAACAAAACACCCAAAAAGAAACAGATTTGGCAGACTCTTTGGTTCTTTTATTTGAGATACCAAGAGGATATATGAAATCAATATAGAATTAAAATGCGTAAGGCTTCAAACTCCAAAGTGCTTCGCATCACGTTCTCCATGATGTTATTAAAACAATTATCACTTTCTTATCTCCCACAAAGGTGGAGTATATATATTTACTAGATTCAAAGCAAGAAATTAATTTAAACAAAATACTGGAAAGATGATACTATAACGAGAATTAACTATTCACCGAGGACTCTGAAGAAAGAACAGAAGATGACGGACATGTATAAATCTTGTTCCAGCATTGGGTCTTTAGCCATCTCTCATACAAGTTTTACTGGAGGGAAAGGTAGAACATTAGAAGATTTAGAAACTAAATGTCGACGAAAAATTTCAAATATTAAATATTTCAAAAATTTTAAAAGATATGTTAACCAAGAAGTGGTTAAATTTATCATTTGGTAACAAAGGATTTATCATACGTCAGCATTTTCTATTCGAAGGAATTTTTCCTCCATCCCTATTGCTCCAGTTATTTTTTATATGGAAATACGTTTGGCATCTGTCATTAAAACGGTTTCGATCTAACTCTTGGCTTTTGGTTATAAAAGAAAACATCTCTCATTTACTTCTATTTGACAGGTAATAAGAATAGTCCTTTTTAAAGAAACGCTGTATAGGTCAAATGATGGTTAATGCACTACGTACATTTATGTATCGGATACATGTATTTGAAATCAAGAAAATCAATTGAAGAATAAATATTATATAAATAAAGGTTAATGATCCCATTGTTGTTTTCAGAGACAGGTGTTTGTCAGACGTCAATGATATCAGACAAAGGTAGGAAGATGCAGCTGATGAAGATGTTATGTCTTACACTGGTTCCCACCCTCGGTTTGTGGATTTTCTGTGCGTACCAGTTAACAACAGAAGTCAACATCAGACGAAATTATGAAAAGGTTGGTATAACATTCGAAATTCCTCCACACTTGATACAATATGTATTTCATGATAAAGTTATTTCAGCAAGGATTATACATTTTTTTGTAGTCAATAGAATCACTGACGTTTAGTATCAACGTTGGTAAACTGATACATCATCTTCAGAATGAGAGAGACCTAAGTATACTTTACTTAAGTGCAATAGGCCCAGAGACCAAGTCTTTCCTGTTGCAAGAGTACACAATAACAGACAAATTCATAGAAAACTTGCAAATGTGGCCCGGTAACCTTGATCGTTATAACAGACCGGCGTTTCGGTCCAAAAATAAACTCATTGCTCATCTCGGACGACATCGTCAGAACCTTGATGGTTCTACAATTGACCAGGAGCATGTCTTTTACTCCTCTATCATTGATATAATTGTCCACTGGGGCTACGAAACGATATTGGAGTCAAAATTTGCAGTCATTTGGAAATCATTTGTCGCCTTTCAGAAAATAACTGTGGCCAAAGAAAATCTAGGCGTGGAGCGAGCTTTCGGTACCATGTTTTTTGCAAATGGCGGATTCGAAAATCATAAGCAATACGAAACTTACAACATCAACAGTTTTGGTTTCCAGGAAAATTATGTTTCCGCCAGAATGTACTCTCCTCATGTCGGACACTTAGATACTCACGGAGTTGAAACTTTTGGTATTAATGTATCAGAAACCATCAAGTCTTTCCGACAATTCATCAAGGAGTTTGGGGAGGAAAAAAGGGATCCGGCTAAAGCAGACATTCACAAAGCTCGATGGCACTATGATAACGTCACAAAATATCTAGACACTCTTCTGATTCTTCAAACCACACTTGGGTACATATGCATGTCAAAATTAACGACCCTCGCCGAAAGGTCTAAAACCAGTGTGTTCATCAACATTTTTCTTCTGGTATTCGTCCTCCTGTCCTGTTCGTTCCTCATTTTCTGTGTCGAAAACCAGACCAGTAACATTCAGAAATTTGCAGGAATTCTGGTCGATAGAACCAAAGAACTCAACGTTGAGAAGAAGAAAACGGACTCTCTCCTTTATCAGATGATACCCAAATCCATCGCTAAAAAGCTGAAGAGAAATGATGATATAAATGCGGAATATTTTAAGTCGGTGACTGTCTTTTTCTCCGATATTGAGGGCTTCTCCTACATCACTCGGTCACTTTCGCCATTACGTCTGGTGGAACTTTTGAATGTGCTCTATGGCGCCATCGATAACCTGGTGGACCAGAAAAATCTGTATAAAGTAGAGACAATCAACGACTCGTACATGATTGTATCAGGTATTTTAAACAATTTAAATTTATTTTTAATGAATATGAATCTTTTATATAACGTTTGTCATCCTTTATGTATTTCTCACATCCATATACAATGTTCCTTTTGAATCAATTTTAGGTTTGCCAAAGAGAAATAAAGATCACCATGCATCGGAAATAGCAGATTTTGCAATTGCCTTACAAAAGATGATGATGATGAAAACATTTTACGAGTTTGGTCGACGCCATATACAACTTAAAATAGGCATTAACTCAGGTATTTATATTTTTTTTTATTTCCAGTGCGTTACAATGCTGCATAAAGTAAAATTAACTCCTTTATCTACGGATTTAAAAATAACGTTTCATGCTTTTTATTATCACAGGTCCCTGCATGGCCGGGATAGTGGGTTCTAAGCTCCCCCGATACTGTCTCTTCGGAGACACCATCAATGTGGCCTCCCGTATGAAATCCACTGGTCTGCGTAAGTTTATATCTAACTCTCTAGAAATCTGGAACATCTTAGAACATGAATGAATCCATAACGACCATCAAATTGATATAATTATATGTATATGTTTTAATTTACAGGAAATCAAATTCATATCAGTCATTCCACATACAGCTTGCTGGCCAAAACTGGAAAGTATACTATACTTAAACGTGGAGTCGTCAATATCAAGGTGAGTTTCGTTTTCCTTAAAAAAAAACCCTTTATAGAAACAGTCTTTGAATCCAGTATATGTTTATGGGGATATTATTGGATCTCTGTATATCATTTTATATATTTACGTAGGGTAAAGGAGAAATGCCTACATATTGGTTAACGGACATTTTGCGGTCTAATTCTGGAAGTATGGACATAGACCCGAATGGATCACCGGTGTCCAACGCAAGTTTTGAACTTATCTGCGAAATGCTTCAGAACCGCTGTGCATTGAGTCGGGCATTGGGAATGAACCCTGTACTCCCATGTAAAACTATGTCCCTGACAGATATAGGTAAATATGTAAATACAGAAAACTCCAACGGGCCATCAGTTTCAAACTCTCGCTGCGAAGAAACCTCGCCCTTCAACGCCTTTCAAACCGCTATGGGAAGGAAAAAGACGGAAATCTACATTGACGAATTTGAACCAGAGAAGGAATCGACTGACAATAGGTCGTCTCTGCCTTAAAAGACAAAAGAAGAAAGAGTAGTTCTATCAAATATTGAAAAATTATTTAAAACCATTTTATATGATGCTTGAATAAATACACCAGAAATGTTTTTACACAGTTTTGTTTTTTAAAATATTTCATTAAAATGAATAATATATGATCCTCATATGAAACAAGTTTCAAATAAGGATTATATGTTACAAATAAAGTGAATGTAGCATAACTTGTTTGATCAGATTTGAGAGGTTTTCTGAAATATTATACGAGTGTAATAACTGTGAAGTTGAAGAGTACACGATTTGTAGATGCCTTCTTAACAAGAAATTAATGGATAAAAATAAATCATTTTAGACAGAGGTATAAATCAAGTAGTCTTTGCTTTCTAAATATTTTAATTTAAACACACCTTTAAAAGCCTTCTGGCTTGAAAAAAATGTTTAAATGTGTATTTTGATACGGATGAGGTTTTAATTGTTCGAACTATCTTAAGGTTAACCGATCAGCAATAGCAACTAGGAATAATAAGCATGGGGAAAATTTTATTTATTATAATGTTTTATGATTAATATGAACTAACTTGCATTTGATTCTGGATTCGTCCGACATACATGTATTTTCATATTCTTATGAAGAATTTATTCAAAAACTTCTCAATGGAAAAAGAAAACACGTTTCTTCAACTCGAGAGAAGGTTACTTCCATTCTTAGGTTGACTCATATCCCAGTGAACTTGAAATAAAGACAGTAGAGTCTGCCAGATCCGTTTTATATTTGGATGTCAGGCACGTAGTATCAAGGGGGGGGCAGGGGGGCCTGGCCCCCCCACTTTTTCTCCCGACATTACCTTTACTATAGAAAATGTATACTGAAAGGAAGGTTGGCCCCCCCACATTTCAGTGCAGTGTAGTGTTATAAAGAAAATTCTTTGCTTGTCAACTTTTTCCGGTAAGTAAAAAAAATTTTCTCAGGTTGGCCCCCCCACTTTCAAAAATGATGCTACGTGCCTGGATGTTAATGACTAAAGACGATAAGGACCAACTATCAACTAAAAATTTTGCATGACAATCGAGCCGACTTTAACATTTCCATCGTCAACTGTAGGAATGTTACTATATGGCACGCCAATTTCACAAAAATGAGCTAAACATAGTTTCATGGTTGATTAACTAGGTTTATCGACTGTAAACTATAGGTATGGCACGCCAAGTTCACAAAAATGAGCTAAACATAGTATCATAGTTGATAAACTAGGTTTGTCAACCGTAAACTAGTTTACAAACCGTGAACTATAGTTAACAATTCGTTTACTATAGTTTTCATCTGTAAAACTATATTAAACGGTTGTTAACTATAGTTTAAGAATGCTAATCTAAGTTTATCTGTCTGTAATAATTCATTAACCGTAACGATAGATTTTGTTGATAAACATAGATTCATGTCTTTAAACTGTAATTAACAATCGTGAACTATAGTTAAGAGTTGTATACCATCATTTACAAATCCTGAAACCGTATTTATCAGATAATCTATGTTTTGCAATCGCAAATGGATGTAGATTAACGTTTTTAACGTTCACAGTCCGTAAACTATAGTTTACATTTTTACCTATAAACCAAGTTTATCGACTGTGTAACTATATTTAGCTCATTTGTGAATTTGGCGTGACATATGTAACCATCAGGTAGAAAGATCCCACCATCACCTGCATGAAGTGTTTACATCTCACTACTTAATCCCTCAAGAACATCACTGATGCTCCGAGTAAGATAATAAAGGCAGTCTTCTGACAAATCAGTTAATTTGACAGGAATTTCAACAACCTCGTTTAGCGTCAGCATTCACTAAATGCTACGGTCGTTAGAATGACCTTGACAAAGATAACCTTAAATGACGATTGTTAAGCTTTTAATTTTTACAATTTCACAACGGAATGTCCCTTCTACCTGGTTGAGATCAGGCGGGATAGGGTGACATTTCAACAGGGAATGCTTACTACTCCAAGGCACGTGATCCCACTTCTAGATTATCTGAGGGTCTGTGTTCTTGAGACTGTTCCCGGATTTGTATTCTTTTTAGATTTTTTTTTCATATCTTGCTTGATAAGGGGAAACAGGCAAAGAATTGTCAGTAGGCAATCAAGAAGCTATTAATTTGCTTTTTTAAAAATAAATGAAATAACGTCAGTGAGTATTTCAAGGTAGTTCAAACTACTCGATGATTTCGCTGATTAGTTTAATTTTAACAAACAAAATACCAATGCATTGTGTGCGTCAACTTGGTGAAATAATTTCGCGCTGTAATCATTGTCTGAAGTTTTCGGATTGGTATTCAACAGAAGCAAAAACGTAGTGTCTCCATTTAAAGAATTATCAATTAACACTACAGGGGAAAGTTAATGATTCCTTTTTCATTTTTAATCAACTTTACGGAATTTCAGTCGAATAAAAATTATATTATTCCGGGTAAAAATTCAATACATTTAAAAGTTCGACTTAATATGTTATTAAACGACTCACTATATTATTCAACATACTTTTTAATCTTTCACATTTCTTTCATCTTAATAATCATGTGCTCTCAACAATTTGAACCGATGTTGGCGTTATTTTCGGCATTATCACAAGGAAGATAATGTCAAGATCTACAAGCCGTAAACACATGAGCTAGGACACCACTCTGCTTTTCTAAATTCATATCAGCCCCTCTCTGCAACTGAAGGAAGGAGTATGCATAACTATTTTTCTATGCTTCAAAAATTCCTTGAAATGCAAGACCTCTCCCTGAATATGAATATTTTGACCTCGTCTTCTGAGGTTTAAAAAACTTGAAAACCTTGGCTATAACTTTCAAACAGGCCTTAGCATCAACTGTTCAAAATTTATGGCCAAGGTAAATGTTTTCCAAACCATGATCAAACTTCAAATCAAAATTGTTGATATCCAAAGGTCTTGTCACAAGGAATACACCTGTGAAATAGGATGGCCTAATACAAAGTGTTCAAAAGTTATTTCCAAGAATTATGTTTTCTAAAAGTGACTAAAACTCAAAGGTCAAATACATAATATTCCGATAAGTTTCATGTATATTTTCACAAAAGATAGTCAAATTCTAAGGTAAAGAGGTCAAATATGTTGATAGCCAAAAAAATCTCTTTTCACAATAAATACACATGAAAAGTGAAAGCCATAGCTCCATGCAATTAAAAGTTGCAGACAAGGTTAAAGTTTTTGCACACAAACAGACAGACAGACAGATGAATGGGCAGGATTAAAGCTTTATAACTCAAATCCTCAAAGGAGGCATAAAAAATACAAAACATAACATAAAATAGTTGATTAAAGTCTCTTTACTTCATGTAAAATTTAACAATTCATCAATAACAATGTTAATCACTAAATGATGTAGATGAGTTTTACAACCAACATACGCACTCTCTCTCACTTCCTGTAACAATCTGACTTGTTTTTTAAAATCTAACAGTGGAACACATTGGTTTATGGTTGCTATGACAATGATGATGTAATTAGTCACTGTCGGGCTCTTCTTTGATCTTTTTCTTTTTCTTCTTTTTCTTTTCAGAATTACCAGACGGCAGATCTGTAAGAAAATATAAAAGGATGGTGTACATTTATTATCAAAATATTAGTTTAAGAAACCAGAAACCTAAATCTCGAATTTGCCTGTCTCGGTCTGTATTTGTCTGATCCATACCTTCTTCAAATGGTTCTTCGCTCTTTCTCTTTTCTTTCTTTTTCTTCTTCTTTTTCTCTGAGGTAGGTGCGTCACTGTCCTCTTCCACTTTGGGAATTTTAGTTTTAACATCCTCTTCTACTTCTCCATTCTCTTCAAATTTTCGTTTCTTAGATGCACTTGGCAATGTAGAGTCAAAAGATGTGTCATACGTTTTCACCTCACTAAAAAAAGAAGAGAATCAATGGACATTATGGAACACTGTTTAAGGAATACAAGAGTTGCTGGCAGGTACTCTACAATAATCTAAGAAACTGTACTATTCACAACATTTCATATCACAAGCCATATGACATTTTGAAATTCTTACCTTTTATTATGGTACTTCTCCCATTTTGCAGGGGTCTTTCCACTTCCTGTGCTTTTCCTTGCCTAAAATGAAATCCAAATTTTGAAAATAATACCATATTCAAAGCTCTAGCATATTTTACATGTACTACAAGCCTACTCTTCACATCCTTAATAAAGGCCATGCTTTGCAAAAGACTTTCAAAGTGTTCTCAAGTTTGATTCTAAACATTCTACCCACCTTTCCCTCTTCTAATGCCCTCATGCGTTTTTCCAGCAACGCTCTGTGTTCCATTCCAATCTCCACATTAGTATCTTCACCTAAAGCGTCCACTCGAATTGCCAAGGCAGCTTTAGCCGCCAACATTCTGGACATCTGACAAAAGTATAGACACATTTAACTCATGGCTTTGGTGATATATATTCTTAATAGTGTCTTATTTCTGATTTTATAGGGTAAAGGAATTGTGAAGTATTCTGAGAACCCACCTTTCCTTTGAGTTTCTGGTTAGCCTGACCGACTAGTGAGGCATGGTAAATAAGACCATACTTAGGTGTGTCATGTTTGGTTTTAAGGGCGCGGAACAAAGCTTTTTCAGCTCCAAGAATCTGAACAGTGGATGAGGGGTGCTTAGCCAAATTCAGCAAGGAGCCTACAACATAGGCATATATCAGTATACACACAGACAGGAGTGTTGTTTTGTGAATCTTTCTGACGTTCAAATCTCTTATTAACACTCGAACACTCCTCTCTGTGTGTTACTGTTTTCATAACATAGAGAGCATCATAATTTGGTCAAGCACTTGTTTGTATTTACAATGACTACTCCCTGATAATTACCTGCATGAGCTATTAACCTCGCCCCCACCAGCTCCCCTACCAACACAGTCAGGTTGGGAGCTACTGCCATCATCCTGTTTTTCACATACTCGTACAGTTGCTGACGATAATCCGTAATTTCTATTACCTATAAAAAGGATTGGTATGAGAAAACATAAATTATTATATAGTTATTATTAGCTACCTTGCTGCAGGGGTGCAGTTTATAAATAAAACATGTACTTTGCTCGAGTTCTTTTGAGTTTTTAGTACTTTCCTTCTGATTTTTTAAAATTAAATTTAGCCTTATCTTTTATAAATCTGTAGCTTCAATAGTAAAAGAGAAAAAAATCTACATCACAAGAAAAGGGTTGTTTTTCTCTCTCCTTACTTTAAATGTGACTTGTATAACCCAGTACACTGTACAAAACATAGCAGTCTCAGAAATAAACAGATAATGTGGAAAATTCCTCATTTTAATATTTTTAAAATCAGATGATCAGAATATTGATACATCATTGACTGCAAAACAATGCACTGATCCATGATATAATTAAGATTTTTATTCCATTTTAGAAATAAGAAAATGCCAAGCAAACAAATCCATAAAATAATCTATTTTGCCTTGACGTTGTTTTGACGTAATTTATCTAAAGTGTCAATTTGGAAAACAGCATGCAGCAATATAATTTTTAAAAAAAACATTTATTACACAAATAGGAGGGGGCATTAAGAAAGTTAAATGGAGGTCGGAGGTTCCTCACCTAACAAGGAGGTGAGCCAGAATACCAGAGAAGGCTGGAGATAAGTTAAGCCCGGAAAACATCATTATAAGCCCTCATCCCACCCCAACCCCCCGGATATCACTAACAGTCACTTTCCCCTATCTGCCTCAGACAATCAATAAATCAATGACGACATGACTCATGATCATCCTTATATCAGATCAGAATATTATCTTCATAGGCTGATAGGAAAGTTTAAGAAAACAACAAATTATACAAGTGTGAGAAATAACCTTTGCGTGTGGTCTTACCCATTAAGTGCACTACAGATTCATAAATCTCTGCCAACTACTTCAAGGTTAAAAACTAGGAGGCAGTGAACTCTAAAATAACTTTTGTCTGTGTTGTATGACCTCTCCATGATGCAGAATTTAAAGAAATCATCTTAACAACTTTAACAAACTCCTCCATTAAAGACTTTACATAAAACTAAGCATGACTTTCAAGACTTTGGGCTACTACTGTAATTGATGAGTGGGAAGAAACCTTTCAAAAATTTAACCTTTTCTTATTGTAAATGCTCTAACATCAAATTTATTCCTTCTTGGTCAAAGACAACTTTTCTATTCTACAGAGAAATCCTCTCACATATCTTAGAGATAAACATGTGCAATTGACAAACAGGTAGTAAACAAGAGGTCCAAGGGCCACATCACTCAACTGAGCACTATGCCTAGGAACAAGCAAAAATCAATACAGTAAATGCATATAAGTTGTTCTGAACCTAAAAGGTGGGTATGATTTCAACAAATTTAAATATACACAAACTTGAATCTACACTAAGGATGATTTCTTTTTTAACTATAACTGCTATTTTCCCTTTAAGTTTGAACTTGTATTGTGGTCCCACCCTACCCCCTGGGGTCATGAATTTAACAAATCTTTCTAAAATTACCATCCCAGAGATGTAGCTAAAAACATACACATGAAAAAGGATATTTCTATTGTTTGATCTTTTATTTAGCTAATTTGACAACCTCAGTGGTAGTGACGAAAAAGATGATACATCAGAATTTATCAGGTATCAAAACAGTTATGCATCATTGGTTGTCATTCACCTAGCATTAATTGTTTACTGTCTTTTAAAGTTTTATGGCAGTAACATACCTGATCACAGAGGTGAGTGATGTTCAAAATGTCTTCCTCTGAGATTTCTGTTCCCATGGAGATTTCAGCTGCTTGTTTCACTTCCTGTTCAATGTCCTCTGGCAGAATGTCAGATAGGTCTGTGTTGACTGCGTTTGTTCTGTAGCCTGCAAAGTTAACAATGAAACGTACATACATTTTAATTATTTTAAAGTAATAGTATAATACACCTTATTCATCAAACAAAATATTTCCTGTAAAAAATAAAATTATTCTTGCAAGAAAAAAAATCAGACAACTTATAGTTAGTAATGCATAACATCTAAATAATTGACCTGATTTGCAGTTCTTGTAATCAAATTCACATAAAAAGATTACCCATTTTCTTCACAGTCTTAGCATAAGCCAGGTTATCTCCGATTAACTTTGTGAGCTCTGGAAAGTGCCATCCATACCATTCTCTTGCCCTCATTATGTAGTTGTTTAATTCCTTGTCAAGGTCATCCAGTAGTGCTGAAATACATTATGTAAGCCAATGTGCTAAACTCTATCGGTTTACAAAGAGACATATCTTAAGACCCTCAAAAATTGATTCTGATTTTAAAGATTACCTCCTTTAATTTTTAAACATGACAATAAAACCTTCACATTTGAGACATTAATGATCCTGATAAAGAAATTTTCCTACAAGTATAATTTTTTCCAAATTTATCATAAGTTAAAAGAATTAACTTACAAATTGCCTGAACGATCATGGTGTCTACTTTATCAGGACTGAACTTCAGTTTGTAACGTGAAAGACTGCAAAAGAAACCAAAATTGTATCAACTACCGTATTTGGCCGAGTATAATATGCATTGATGTAAAATACGCACCCCCCTTTTTGAGTCTGTATCTGGGAAAAAAACGCAGTTTGGATGTATTATATGCAACAGAAAATTTTACCAAGCAATGTTCTGAACTTTGAAAATCACGGTAATTTGTTACGAAAATCGGCGCGAGGATTAATCGTCAAAAATTTGCTGAACACACCTTTTTTAATATACACACTTTATAACTTTCTCTTAATCCTGACATTCCATATCGCGGCAATCTGGAGAAAATTATTTATTTATTAATTTCAACAAAGCACAAGATAATGCTGCGTAAAAGAATTAACATAATTTTTTAAAGCATAGTTACGGTGATTTTAAAATTATGCCTCACCATATTCTAAGATGAAATAATTTTATCTCAACAAAGCATGAGATATTGTTGAAAGTTTTAACAGTTGTCATATTTAATTTTGGTTCTACGTAATCATACTGAAAATTATGTTACAATACTTTAACAGGACACGAAACATCAAAGTCTTTATTTAATTAAGACTACGATTTTCCTCTTCTGAATCTTCGCGGATATTTTATTTCTAAAGACAGGGCTGTCACAGCACCTTTTGGTACAGGGACCGGGTCCCTCTGAATTGGGAAAAAATCCTCGACATTTTTGTCAAATTGGGAAAATTATAAACAAGCAAAATATTTAATCATGTGTGGCGGTCAGCCGGGTTCGATCGCCGGTGGCCAGATAGCTCAGTTGGTAGAGCACCTGACCGGAATTTCAGGGGGCCCGGGTTCGAATCCCGGTCTGGTCCGCTGCATTTTCTCCTCTCCCGTTACAGATTTGGTGCCGTGCCATGCCCTGGAATTGACAGGTGAAAGACCTGCCAGGGATGAGCCTGGGTTGGGGTCTTTGGAGGGCCAAAGACCTTTAAGGAGGGAGGAATGTGGCGGTCAGCCGGGTTCGATCGCCGGTGGCCAGATAGCTCAGTTGGTAGAGCACCTGACCGGAATTTCAGGGGGCCCGGGTTCGAATCCCGGTCTGGTCCGCTGCATTTTCTCCTCTCCCGTTACACATGAAAGCCATTTATCACTTTAAAAAGTATACTGGAAAAGCTAAAATAAATCTAAGTACATAAAGTCTGATAAAATCTATATTTAACAGAACAAACATTTACTTACTAGACAGGCAATTTTTTTCTTTTATTGTCATATGATACAGAGACTGAAAAAAAATGTGGGGAGGGGGTATTTCTTACTATTTAATTGCACCTTAAATTAATAAAAAATTTAGATTATAAAGAATTATTTTATTGAAATTATCAAGTTACTATTTAAAATTTTCCATTTAAAGGTTAGCATAAATTTCTTTTTTTCTGGTCATTTGACTCATGCAAATGAAATAGAGTGTCCAAGATTTTATTTTAACTTATAATTCACTTTCAAATATATTTATTTATTCAATGAACTAACTCAAAATGGTTATCCTTGTTTAATAATGAAAATAAGTTCCTCGACCCAATCTACGTATGACCTATCTTTAGATCTCTATTCCATGACAGAGGAAATTCGAATTAGAAATAAACGATCATGACAGGGTTGTTGCAGATTAAAATCAAGCATGCATTACTGCTAAATGGATCAAATAAAGGATGTATGTGTGGAAAATTAAGTTGTATATACAAGAAAACATGTGTTTGGGAAATTTCTACGTTTGAAATTGGGAAAATCTAGCACTTTGTGCCATTGGGAATGGGTCCGATATTCGGTCCAAATTTGAGGGGAGTGACGGCCCTGAAAGAGCACGAATAAATGATAACATTTCAGTTTTAGCATAATTCATATTTCATTTGTCAACTCTCAATCATTTAAACAAGAGGCCGATAAGTATAAGATAAGGTAAAATTACATTTAACAAGCATTTAATTGTTTAATGTGTCGTAATCAACACATGCTCACGCATACGAAAGTTCATAACCCGACCCCCAATTTTTTACGAAGAGCAATTAACAGGACAGTAAATAATCAGTGCTCTAACTGTAAAAACATTGCTTAGGAGTCGGTAGACAATTAATTGGCCGGAGGGGTGTTGATAGGTAACTATAACAACAACTATAACAACATTGGCTTCCTTTCATTTGGACGTATGGAGGGGTGTTTATGTTGCAGCAGATTTTCATTTGAATTATTTAAAACCTAAAATAATTTTTGATTTTATTGTATTTCATTAAAAAATGAATTATTACTTTGTCTGGCAGATAAGGTGCATGTGCACTATCATTACGGAAGCACGTGGCATAGGCATGAGTGAACGTCTAAAAATAACATCGGTAATGGCGGCCTACTCAGAGACAATCAACATGCAGCTCAAATTACTTTTAACTTGCTTTTTCATGTTATTTTAGTATCAAAAACAAGCATACCTTCCAACAATAACTTTACGAAGTTTAAAATATGGCGATAAACAAAAGAAATTGCATATGTCTCTAGGTAATACTACGGTATGTACGTATGATAGCTGTGTTTCACCTGAAAGAAAAACTTATCAAAATCCCATTGTGATGTAAAATACACATCCCTTTCTCACAGAAATTTATTTTAAGAAAAAAGTGCGTAAATATGGTATTCAATATTTTAATATTTGATGGGAGATTTTCTTTCTTTTATAAGGCAATCAGGAAATCTAACCTGTGGGCTAATCCCAGGGCCATGGCAGCCATTTCCTTCTGGGGAAGACCGGTTATAAGACTATCCATTTGGGATCGGATTCCTCTCATCAACTCATGGATCGCCGAGTTGGATACACAGCTAACATTGAACTTTTCCTACATACAGTAAAATATAAATTTCAATCTATTGCAGAGTATATTGCAATTTAGCGTTAGCTTCTCCAACTACATGTACTATTAAACATCAAGGGCCAGGGCAATTAAAATCAGGGAAATTAACGAAGATTTGGAAAAAATTGGGAAAATGTTATTCATATTTGTGATTTGGGAAATATAAATTTACCTTTATGACATTTCCTAATTTAGCATCAGCTACTGCTAACTCTTCTTGTGCATCAGATGCAATAACTTTTTTCATCAGTTTCTTTAAAGTCTTGCTCATCTTACCCTCAACAGAAGCAGTGGCAGCTTCAAATATTAAAAGTAAGTTTTTTTGGTTCACCTTATCATACATAAATATCTTAACTTCAAATTTATACCCAACATGCCCAGTGACTTATATTATGTTGAAACTTATATGCTTGACAAAAACAATCTGAGAAAAATAATTTTGTACATCAAAGAGTACATACAATACGAAATGTTTTTCAAAAGCAAAATTCCCTCACTTTCAACTCAAAACTTGGAGTTATATTTTGTCAATATGAATTACTCTTTGATATTGTAATCTATAAAATACATATCTGTAATTATAAGATCCTGAGTTGAAAATCAAAATAAAATTGTTCTGTGAAGCAAACAAGAGAATTTTTTCACACAACTTTTTTCAAATAAAGAAATAAATGTATTATTTGTATACCTGCAAGGGCCTCTGTTGTGTCTTGGAACTTTCGGAAATGTTTCATTTTTAATCTGTAACAAATATTTACACGGCGAATTCAAACGTTAACTTTAGGCAAAATCATTTAAATGACAGAACATTGAATGAATGCTTCAGCTTTGTGCAAATGCATTGATCATCTAAAATAATCATCCAGATTTGTTTTTCTTTTTTCAGTTTGCAGTTTCAGACGCCCTACAAAACTTACAACTGATTGGCCTTTTCGGGAGATTCGAAGGATAAGTATAAGTTTTCCGTTTTCTGCAATTTCTTCTCGTCAAGTAACTACAAATAAATGAATACATATTGAGTATAAAAGTTTTTTTTCTCGACAAGCACGTGTTCTGGTGTTAACACTACCACCAAAGATTAAAGTGGTGAACACACTTTATTGATCTTGACAACATTATCACGGTGAACAAAAACGAGTATATAGATATATCTGCTCACCTTAAAAACAGCATATCCTGCTGCTGTTTCAAATAACACCAACATTTTGGTGTTTTTTTTCCCTCGATCAACAAGCTTCTCCACGAGGTTCCGTAATCTTCATCTACGCATGCGCGGCATTTCATATCCCGATCCCGATCATATATAAATGAAACTTTTCAACCAATGCAATACTCTTGCAGTTTGGTCTTGCTTTGATTATTTTAACTAATTGTTCAACATTGGTCTTTATCAATAGTACCAGAAGCCTTTTTAATTGTAAAATAATTATAGATCAGCAGATGCAGGGGCGGATCCAGCAATTTTGGAAAGGGGGGGGGGGGGTCAAGTGTAACCAGCACTCATGCATACAATCACACCACGGCCACTTCCAGCTACATTTTTAAGAAGGGGGACCTCCAAAAACAATTGACAAGCAAAAAACAAAACCAAAACAAAAAACAAAAAATATGCACCACACTCTAAAATTGGGAGGGGGTAGAGGGGGCTTCGTGTAACTTTTCTGTTCGATACATTACTTTTAAATGCTTGAATCTGCGTATTTTCCGGCAACAAAAAATGTGGAGGGAGCTCCCAAATCAAAATATTATTAAAAAACTGCACAAAATTAAAGATTATTTTCAGAAAAAGTGAGCCCCCCCCCCTCCATCTGCATACTACAGGAACATTTAAAACGTTTCTCTTCATTGATTAAAATATCTATGCGAACGTCTAAGAGCTAGTTTCTTCTAAAGATGGCCCAAAATGGTATAGCTAAAGTTCGCTGAAATTCCTTGCATGTTACTTGTGGGTGTTCGGAGCCCTTAACCGGGGGTTGGGAAGATACACGGAGGAAAGCAAATACGCGAAAATCTACAGATCTAGCGAGCAGAAAGGACAGAGATTTTTATATTTTTTTTTCAAATTTTAACGTATAAATATCTATATTACAAGAAAAAAATCATTATCTATCTCCCTCTTTCTCTCCCCCCTCTCTCTCTCTGTACAAAAATAAAGGGGGTTCGAATCTATAGGACATTTTTTCCAAGAGGGTCCTTAGGGATGTCAAAATTTTTATTTTTCTTAGTCGAACATTCGATTGCATTATTCGAACGATAGTCGACTATTCGGAAAATTCATCGATAGTGTCTTTATGAATCAAAAACCATTTTCGTAAATTTATGTAAAAAGTAACATCAAATGCCTACACAGCGTATTACAAACCGATATTCAGAGGAATAAGATGTTGAAATGAAATGTATTAATCGCGGTATGTAATTACTGTTCTGTCCATATGTACAATGTGGAAATTTCTCTACTGTATATACTGTGACCATGTTTAAGCTTTTATTCGTCTGAGGGCGGATACTATAATGGTTTGATGAATGACGCTTTATCAATTTTGAGTTGAGAATATATTTATCATTTCCTTTTTCTGCATATATTGAATATTCGAATGTCAATTCATAATTCGATAGTCGGTCGACTATTCGTTGACATCCCTAATATAGAGGCATCGGTCATTATTCTGTATTGTTGATTCAGTACTGCTTATTCTAATCGTTTATGAAAGTATGAAAAACAATTAACTCATTGTGTAAATAATGTCCATTTAAAATGTTACATGTAATTGTCTACGTATTTTTATGCTTTTCTCTACCATGACAAGGAGCACAAGGCGGATGTGACAGGTCAGCTGAAGATGCTCTATCTCTCCTACATGGCACCTGATCCATTCCTTCTCTGATGTTTATGAAGTCCATCATAACTCTACTTCCAAATTGTGAGTTTGAATACTGACCGTTATCCCCATATTTAATTTAAGTTATAAAAAAGTTAACAATCGCCATAATACAAATGCCGGTATTATTACTGAAGAATAAACGCCATTTTCCCAGTGATATATTTTGTAATAGAGTAAAACGAACAGTCTGTTAGTACTTCAATATTAATTCTCGAAACTATATGTATCATATACGCATGGGCGTTTTTATTCTTTAAAGGATCATCGCCTTTGTCTGATTTGTATTCCTTTAATTATCACGGGGTTACAATAACTTATTCAGTTTTATTTTATTATTTTCATTATTTTTAGATTTGTGACAACAAATTTGTTTCAAATTACTTTGCATGGTCAATGTTTTGACCTTTCTGAACTCAAAAAAAGTTATTTTTCTGACATTGAAAATTTAAAAAGCATAAAAAAGAGAGAAAAAGGGAAAGAATAGTTAAATTTCATTGTATCTTATATACTTGGAGAATGTAATGAAAATGAGGATCCGTGATGTTAATTTTTAATATTATAAGGCAATCTTTTATCTTTTATTGCGATAATATTAAAATAGTGTTAATTCTAAGCTTAAATTGGTCTTTTTTCTCAGGAAGTACACAATTTGTTTGATAAATATTAGTTTAATTTAATGAAAGAATTCATGACATGGCAGTTAATTTAATATATACTTTAGAACAATTCACTCTTTTCAAAATCACTCTGTGTGCAGGCTGCATATGTAAAAATAGGAATCCAAACTCCACAATACTAAATTTTATTTGGAAAGACAAAAATTGAATTTTTTTTTCCTAAAAAAGAAAACCTTCCGCCACAAAATATAGTTCCTCACTATATGTTTTCTATTTGGAACTTAATCATGGGGTTTTAAAAGTGCATGAACACAGATTTGAAGTTAACTTATTTTTTTTCTGTATAATATCAGGACTAATATATATTAATAGCATTTCACATAAAAATATATTAAAAATCTTATTTCCTCTTAAAGTTATTGAAACTTCCAATTTTTGGATATGTTTGATTGAAACATTCTTGCACTCTCACAAATTTAATCCAGAAAAAAAATTTATTCAGAGTAGAAACGTTAAAAAGCAAAACCCCTTCACAAGTATCGTCATTCCGAGCTAAGTGTTGTGTACAGAGTTTAGCAAATAGATCATACCCGTAAAACGAACACAGTTTTTGTAAATAGGACACGAGCTCCGTTATTGTTGATGTTTACGATTCACAGGGTGCGTTCAAGTGTCAAAGTCTGCTCATCACACCTGCACGGATCAGCATGCTTCTCTCTGGGAAAAACCCCCTGGATTTTATACGAAACTGTGTTTAGCTACCTAACCAGTAGAGGTCGCTAAACCGGCTAACAAGATGGCGACTCCCATGAAAATACATGTGAGAATTTACTTTTTAAACAAAGATATGTGCGTTTTTCGTTCCTTGTAAAGCAAACAGAGGTATTTCATTATAAAACCAGATAAAAGTAAAGGCGCAGCCTCTGACTTTTTAAAGAATACAGATCTTAGCATCGAAGAGAATGTATCAGCCAATCAAAATCCATACCGATTTCTCGGTAAGCCTTGATTTGAAATAACAAAAATTAAATAGGAATCAGACCAGACTCGTCTCGAGAGCGAGAGTCTGGGGTAAACGAGACTATAAATCTTGAGATCTTTTACTTTCGTTTCCCCAGGCAGGTGCCCGGATGGACATCAGGAAGGAGACAAATGGCCATGGGGTGATTCCTGTGGAGAGTGTAGCTGTTATAACGATTACTGGGGATGTGCATCGTAAGCAATTTTTTTCTGTCGTGAAAAGCACACAAACATGTTTATTTGTAAGTGTACCTGAAAGTAAGTACTTCCGGAAAGACAACCAAAGAACCAGTTCAAATTTTCGATTGAAAAAGTAAAAATAATTTAATATTTGTGTAACGGGGTAGTAGGGCGTTATCAGTTTAACGAAAAACATTCTATCTTGTAGAAGTTTAAATATCATAAGATTTTCTTCAAAATTTAAGGATAAAATATTAAATATGTAATTATATATACGACAGACACAAAACAACAATTTAAAAAAAAGCCCACCGGAAGTGACGTCAAAAGACGGAAAATTAAGTTTTATGCTTCCAGTGACAAATATGACCTAAATCATATCAATAACGGCAAAAATATGCATTTTTCTGCCTACTTCCGGTTATGCCAGAAATTACGACACCAGACGTATTTTGAGGATCTCAATAGATACTTCTTGACATTTTGAACAACTTTGCTTCTTAGATGTATTACTTTTAAAGATATCAAGAAAAAAAACTTAGATTCCTTATTTTAGGGGCCATGGAGTCCTTATTTCGAGATATCATTCGAAAGATCTTGAAATTCTACACTTCTTCTGTTCTATATATATTTATACTGTAACGAAATATTTCAAGGTAAAAAAAAATCGCAGAAAAAGTGTTAGAACTTTTGAAATTCGCGAAGGACTATTTTCGGTCTATAGCAATCGTCAGCGCCTCGTACTTCGAGTGATAATGATATACAAAATTCACTTCTCCAAAGGCTGCTCTACCATCACTGAAAATGTCATACTTTTGTGTTGAGTGCTTTTTGAGAAAACTGCCGGACAATGTGACCCTCTGAAAATCAGCAAATAGCAGTAAACTCGGAAACGGAAGTGACGTCATCAAAATGAAGAAAATGTTCTGTCAGACACGAAAGTTTCATAAAAATCGATCGAGCCGTTCTCGAAACTCGCGTGCAGGAAACCGGTAAGAGAAAAAAACCAATAATAATAAAAATAGTGGAAAATAAACCTAATGAAATCAAGGATTTTCGCTGAAGACACAAGACCTTGTTAAAATAAAATAAATAAATAAATAAATACATAAAAAAGTAAAAATGTTCAAACACTTAACTCTTTCGATAAAGGGAACTAATACAAAACATCATACTAGTATTTTGTTTTTGATACAGATGTCGTTTTTAATGTGAGTCTTTTTTTTCGATAGATGTGGAGCCAACTTTATTGGACACAACTGTTATCTGGAATTTAACACAGACGCCCTGTATCCGGAATGCTGTCCTCAACGAATCTGCAAGGGAGATGACAACTTTAACCAAACTAAATTTACTATCCTTGGCTAATAAAACATTTTAGAATATATTTTTAGAGATTTTTCTTTGATTTTTGATTTTTTGTTTTTAATATATTATATATTTATAAGTGTCCATGATTAAGTCAAATATGTGTAAATTAGATTGAGGAGTGCATTTTCTAATAAATACTAGTATTACAAAATGTAAATTGCTTGATTAAATAAAGGTCCTTATAACGTATCGCACCAGCCCCTGGTCCTTTGGGGGTCCATTTAAAAAAGATGTTCACGTTTTTTAAAATAATTCAATGAAATTGATCGTTGTTCTTTGTCTTCGGAAATTGAAAATAACTACTTGAATAATGTTTTACTAAGCAAATGAAAACGTTTCGGCTTGTAAATATGATTTTTAATTCAAAGTTTCACAATAATGGGATTTGAAGTGAAAAATATTTGTATAGAGAAGGAGGATTGCAGAAAAGCAGAATTTTAAACATTATAGAAAGTTTATTATTTCTTAATATTTAAGAAATTTATGTTTTATCATTTGCAGCAAAAAAATAGGCCAAGAACCATTCCAGGCCTCCATTTTTGTTTGTATCATCTGTCCATAAGTGAAAATTTCATCTTCTCTGACATAACTCGCTGAGCTACTAGTAACATTGCAAGAAATTTTAAACTGTGCTTCTTACACATGAAAGTTATTTTATAATAAATTAATTTATAAAGGGCTAAATATTAAATAAATTTACTCTAAAGCGCTGTACAATAAAACTAAAGTATAAATATAAATTTAAACGTTCATGTTAAATTAATCTAAACTCTGCATTTATAGTCACTAACAGGAGTAAACGAATTATCTACATTCTAAAGAAAAATCTCAAACAGAGTTTTTTAAAATAAATTATAGATGAGTTCCAAACCATTTTTGATACATTGCTTCTTGCTCTTCTTTTTATCACAGATACTAGTGATGGTAAGCATGCACTAAGAGATGACAATTAAGTTTTATGCGCAAGTTTGAAGCGATACTGGTATTTAATGCGTTTTCCAAAGAATGACTGCACTTAAGGACGTTATTTGGAACCTTTTCGGATATCCATTTTAAGCTTAACATTACAATATATCGCTAAATTAATCTATGATTAATGTGCAAGCATATGCTTTTGATATTTATTTCTAGAATTTTTGTCATGCATATTTTCGACGTACAACGCTATTGAAAAGAACATGTTTAAGCCATAAATTCCGGAAAATTGAATTGGACCGCTTTCGATTTTAAGGTCGCAGCAAAGGGGCGGAGACATTTAAATCGCATTGAAATGGATCATAAGCACATGGTTTTCCGTATTTGATTTACATTATATATGAAAAAGGCAGAGAGGAGGGTTTTGTACGAAAGCCCAGAAGGCTCATTCGAGATTCAAGATTCGAAATACGAGATTCGAAATTCGAGATTCAAAATTCGAGTTTCGAAATTCAAGATCCAAACTAACCAATCAAAAGCGGGTTCAACTTTTGATTACTTCCCTTTGTTACGTTTTCACTATCAAGAAATCGTTGAATATATTTATAAGAAGTGTATCATTTGCTAAAATGATAATGCAAGAAAAAATGTTTTATGTATTAAAACGAAATAAAATTAAAATTTGGATTACATTTTGAAAATTACATATAATAATCTTATTTTTCTAATTTAAGAAAATAGTAAATACGTATATATCGAATATTATATGGTCTTATCATTGACTTGCAGATTAAGTAGGTCAACTAATGTTATTTCATCAGATCATTGCTGATGGAGAATGTTGCATTTGATTATAAAGATATGAAATAATATGAGTCGTACCTACACTGAACAATAATTTAAGGGTATATATTTCATTACATTTATAAAGGG
>PRKT01000010.1:951287-956287 GCA_003671525.1 Saccostrea glomerata | reverse complement strand
CCTTCGGCTCAGGTGAGCTAAAAAGTTTAGTTTTTTTTTGGTGTGATGTAAGATAGATGAAAATAAATAAACCATTCTGACTTTTAAATTTTCTATTTATTACATTTTAAAAATAAAATTCTTTGATTTTTTCCTTTGCCACTGTGTTTTTGTTATACAGTCATAGGCTCGTGACGTCATAGTTGGGCGGTTGAGACGTCATAGCTATGTGAGGTGAAAACACTGTAAGCATGGATTCAGCAACATATTTAAGTTTTATTCGCCGTCAGACTGGTTTATTTATTTTCATCTATCTTACATTAGGTCAAGGAAGATATTTTTACAGAAATCTTCGTTATGGGAAGGGAAATCGAGAGTTTTCCCGCACTTCTGATATTCATCACACTGTGACAGGATATCATTTTGATATCCCTTCACAGTATGACAGGATATCATTTTTATTCAATGAATAAATTACAGTATTTCACGGGTAACAATGTAATAAAAAGAATTTTCCAACGACTGACACAATGAAAGCGTATCGAACATTTGAATGTCACGTGAAAAAAGTTATTATAATATCAAAGGGGTCACATGGGCTGACACTCGTAACCTGCTAAAGTAGCTAACTCGAGCGAAGTTTGGGTACATTTTTTGAAAAATTAATATATGAGCCGCAACTTGGCCAAAATTGTCCTTTTGATATGTATAAGTTTTAGTCAAAATACACATTCTGTGCAAATGAGAAAAATGGCCAAGTTGCGGTTCGATGTAAACAATGTCGTTGAAAACTGGTATGCATATGCATAACAATAGAAATGAGACAAAACTGTTAGACCCTCGTTTCAAAAGCTATTGTCGCTCGGCATTATTTAATACTTTCATGTAATATAATATACCAAAACCTGCTCTTAAGATATTGTTTAATACCTATAAAACATAAATTTAATGAATTTTAGAATTTTCTTTTGCGCAAAACATCGGGATCCAACTCTCATAGCTTAAGTGCAGTCATTCTTTATTTAAAATCAATTAAATTCAAAGAAGAAACGTTATTCAAAAAAAAACTGAAGGCAATGTGTGAGTTCTTCTGATGAAGAAAGTATCCATGTGAAAACAAGGAATTATTTCGTTTCATTCATATACTGATATGTGTAGTGTATATGGTTATATAGATGTATTAATTTATTACATTGTATATAGGACGAGGATAATTAGAGTTTTATTCAGGAACAGTCATATTTTCAAATTCATAACAAATTAGATTTGACTAATTTCATATCGATAAACATTAAAATAATGCAGAGTTTATTTGATTAGAGTTTAAAATAATTAGGTTGAGAATTAAATACTTTATATTTAATTCTCTCTCGGGTAAACATGTACAACTACTAAAAAAATCTCGATAGTAACAACGCGCTACCAAACTACAGGATACCAATATGATAACAACTCGAGCTTGGACAAGTCTTTTGCTTCGTTTTGTGTTTATCACCATTTCAATGTTGTCAGTTGCATTTATAGGGAAGCACACCTAACAAATAACAGTTAAAAAAAAAATGATTTACTATGAAATTAATCAAACATTCTTTTTCATACAGGATTTTAGCCAATTTCTTTTCTTATGTCTTTACTATTTACGACTTTAGATTTATCACAGAGAAATGTGAAAGAATAAAGTAATCAGTTTGAACTTTCTTGAATCAAGGAAGAATCTTTGTTCACTTTATCACGTTTGTTAAATGCATGTTACGTAACGTGCTCTGGTAACAATGCATGACTTCAGTGCACGAGGGAAAACAAACAAGTTTATCATTAAAGAGGATTTAGATTTGTCTTTGCTTCTTGGAATTCTAGATAAGGACACTTCTTTAAGTGACTTTAAACATGACTGTACATTTATCAAATCTAAATTTATAATTTATATCACATTTTAAAACTGATTACTGTATTTATGCACTGTGGAACATTTAATGGAATTGAAATTGAAAATGTTCATCCCTCGAAAACCATTGTCAACCTCGTCTGCACCTTCGCTGACATTAGTTTTCTTGGGTTGAAAAATTTGAAAATTACCATAAAGAACATACAGTTTCTATATATGTGACAAAAGTCGTGAAGCGATGGTGACTGTTGCTATGTTAATTTGGCACAATTGGCGGCGTGGTTTCATCATTCAGATGGAAAAGTGTGGGGTTTATTGGGGGTGGGGGGTAGGGTCTAAACGAATATAATTTATACAACTCAAATGTGAAGGTCATAGTAATAGTAATGTAGGATTTAATAATTAACTGTTCAAGATAGATTTGTTTTTTTGTGTTGTTGTTTTTTTATAAATGAGATTGATTGTGGTTCTTTGTCCTCGCATTTTGCATTTCTTGATAACCATGATTAATGGAAGATGTTTTCACTACCAAGTTCTGAATATACCTGTAAAATGTATTTTAGGCTATAGGGTGTTTCGCATAGGTATAGGGTGGGGAGAAAGCTGAATAAATGGAAATGTGAGCCTTTTATTAATCTTGTTTATTTGTATGTGTGTGTTAATTTACATGGTTTGCAGTTGAGAGAAAGAAAAATAACATTGAAATCCAAATACATGAAATAATAAATTGATGATATCAAAAAGCTAGGATGAATGAAGAAGGTATACAATCAAAAAAGATATACTGGGGTATCAAAATATATCAAAAAACAAGGATGAAATTACACAATGTCTAAGAAAATCTTTTTCAACTCTGAATTTTTGGGAAGTCGGTGAAAGAAATTCTAATGTCATTCTCAATTTAAACATCCTTTCTGTCTTCAGTTTTTTTGTAAGACAATGTATGTCAGTCGATATATACTATCTTTAGAAGATTCGTATATTTTTTTATATGTTGTACATAAAATCTTTTGAACCAGTTTAAGTGAAATGAGAAAATATCTTGAGTTTGAAGTTAGTGATAATAGTATATAATTTACCAATAATTTATAACTTAAAAAGATAGAATCCCAAAATAAAAGACAAAAAACTATTTCAATTAAGGATCGTATGAATGAATATACACCATATACCGATTAGATCAAAGCTTGTCGTTACGATAATTGCTTGTGGAACAATTTATTTTGCCCATAAAGCTTTATAAATACGGCTGCCTAAGGTTATCATATATAAAATTTAAAAAGTCATGTGATCTCCGATATAAAAACATTTCCAAGACCCAAAAAGTCAGCAGACACCATTGACTTTTACATGTTTAAGGTAATTTTACATTTTTATACAATTTTGACCATTTTCTAATAATAAATTTGTTCTCTTTGCTTGATACAGATAAAAAAAAATCATATTTCATAACTGTTCCTTGCCTTCCTGCTTAGTACAGATATAAGTGAAGGTAAGTACTAATAGGAAGAATAAAATAATTGATGAAATCATAAAATTGAATTCAATAAATGTTTTTAAGTGAAACAGGTATATTTTGAAAAAAATTGCATTAAGTGTTGAAAAGGAGGCATAATCGGTATCATTTATTTTCAAATTATATTCTTCAGTTGACAAAATTTACGGAAATTAAAAAGGGAAATTTTCAGGTGAGCAATAAGACCCACATGAAAAGAATGGGAATACTATCATTCATTAGAATCTTAGAATCTATGGCCATATGTTTCTTTAATTAATTGAGTAAAATTTTATTAAAGAAGTCATATTTTCCAATTCATTAAAGATAGGTTCTATGTCAATTTCACACTGATAAATATTAAAATGATGCAGTGTAAAATCATGTTTCGAAATGCGAGATGATTTTCTAAGATGAATTTAGAAATTAATTATTTTTTTCCCTTTTAGCATATACATATACATCTACAAGAAGCACAACAGTGACAACGTACTAACCATTTATGACAACGACTCGAGCTGGGACGGAAGCCTTGATTCCTTCAGTGTTCATCACTATCTCAATGTTACCAGTTGCTGTTATAGGGAAGCACACCTAACGAAAAACAGTTTTCAAAAACGTTAAATTTCTTGGAAGATAAACATTCTTATTCATACGGAATTTCAGCCATTTTTTTTTTATTTCTTGTCTTTGTAATTTACTTATTCAAGTTCAAATGTACCGGTATTAGACAACAGAAAAATATGAAAGATTAAAGTAATCCGTTTGCGCTTTTTGATGACAAAGAAGAGTGTTTTTTTCTTATTCACTTTATCACTTTTTATTAGCTGTCTGTAACGTAATATGCATTAATAACAATGCATGCCACGAATGCTATGTGGGAACAACAGGTAAATCACTTAAGAAGATTTAGATATAACTTTACTGAAAGATATTCTAACTTTCTAATTCGAAGTGAACTTAATATGTTATAAATGGGAACAAATATTGTGTGAAATGGTAAATAAAATTAAAATCTTTTTTGGACACAGTTAGCTTAAAAAAGTCAAAGAAGAAGAATTTACGATGAAAGATGACAATTTTATAAAAACTTAACATCTTCGGTTAAAATTTAAGATTGTTAAAACTGTGGCATTTGGAAGAAAAGGCCAGCTGTACTAGCAGTTCATTTCCTTTACTTACTTTCTCAAAATTGTCTTTCGTGGTAATTTTGTTTTGTATTAATGAAAAATATTAAAACTATAATCCAGAAAATTCAGAAGAAGAAATGTTCGAAAGCAAAATCCCCTCACTAGTACCGTCATTTCGTGCTCAGTTTTGCGTACAGAGTTTTAAAGAGCTACATATGCATATGATATAATTGTAAATTTGATAAAAGGTACGACAGTTGGCAGTAAGCAGTTGGCTGTCGTATATGGCATTCCATAGGTTCCAACCCCCTGGAATTCCATATACGAAAGCCAACTGCTCACTGTTCACCTGCCATCTACCAACTGCCACACATGTTTCTAAGACGTGTAAAATTATTTCCGCGGGGGAGGAGTTTTCTGATTTTTAATGCTTCACATTTATGACTTTTCTCTTTTCATACCATCTTTATTCGGATTTGCGTTTTCTATGGGGGGGGGGGGGGGGGGGGGG
>PRKT01000010.1:901285-943334 GCA_003671525.1 Saccostrea glomerata | reverse complement strand
CCCCCCCCCCCCCCCCCCCCCGTTTTGAAATTCCTGGATCCGCTGCTGAATAAATATTTAGACAGTTTAACTGCTAGTGCATATTTCTACACTTCCTAGTTAGATATGAACGACCAGGATCGGTTTATTATATTTATGTCGGGTTCCTTATATGGACACCCTTGATGGGAACTTGCATCTATCGTTAAATTGTGCTCAGCTCTTGCAAAGCGTCGGATTGATAATTGTTACAACCTTTAAGTATGGCACGCCAAATTCATGAAAATGAGCTAAACATAGTTTCACAGTTAATAAACTAGATTTATCAACTGTAAAATATAGTTTACCAACCGTAAACTACAGTAATCAATTCGTTAATTATAGTTTTGATCTGTAAAACTATACAATTTAACGGTTGTTAACTCTAGTTTAGAAATGTTAATCTAAGTTTATCTGTCTGTAATAAAACGTTAACAATAGATCTTTTTGATAAATTAGATTCACCTCTGTAAACTACAATTTACAATTGTTAAGAGTTGAAAATCATATAGTTTCACAAATCGTGAAACTATATTTATCAGATCGTTAACTATAGTTAAGAGTTGTAAACCATAGTTTACAAATCGTGAAACTGCATTTATCAGATAATCTATGTTTTGCAATTGCAAATGATTGTTTTCAGTGTTAAGTATAGCTTACGGTTCTGAAACAGATTATAGCGTTAACTATGGTTTACAGATGTAAAATATAGATTAACGTTCAACTTCTTAACTATGGTTTACAGTCCGTAAACTATAGTTTACAACCGATAAACCCAGTTTTTCGACTGTGAAACGATGTTAAGCTCATTTTTGGGAATTTGGCGTGCCATATATAAGTCATTATCGTAATAAACAAAGCTCATCCTTTAACATGGGTCAGAAAAGCTGAAACTTATGCGGAAGCATCCTGTGGTAGTTTAGATTTCAAATTATCACGCCGTGAGGTACGACAAAAGGTATTACAAGGGGGAAATCTGTTTAAGAATAGCATGGTCAAAGCGTGGGGGTTGAACTGGAGACCTCAAACACACAATAACAGTTCATCATACACAACATAGCTATACGCAGAGCCACATAGTCTGAACTTATTTGTCTTTTTCCCTGGAGTTAAAAAGTTAAAATAATTCAGTAACGCCTGGAATTTTTAGTAGTGTAGATTCCAAATTGTTCAAATCATGACCCCCGGGGGTTGTGTGGGGTCACAAAGCGGAATCAAAGTTATACATAGAAATATATAGGAATTTTTTTTAACATCATCTTCTCAACAACCACTGGGCCAGAAAAGCTGAAACTTAGGTGGAAGCATCCTGGGGTAGTGTAGATTCTAAATTCAAATCTTGACCTTCGGGGGTTGGACGGGGCCGCAATAGGGTATCAAAATTTTATATATAGGAAAAAACTTTTAAAATCTTCTCCCCAAGAACCACTGGGCCAGAAAAGCTGAAACTTATGCGGAAGCATCCTGTGGTAGTTTAGATTTCAAATTATCACCCGTGGGGTACGACGGGGTCACAAAAGGTATTACAAGGGGGAAATCTGTTTAAGAATAGCATGGTCAAAGCTTCTCAGGTGAGCGATTTCGCTCACGGGCATCTTGTTTTTTTTTAATTCGACCGTTTTTTGAAATACATATATAGGCCTAACATTAAAGCCTTCGTCCTTACATCCATCATTCATCAAGACAAACACCATTTTGAAAATATTTATTAAACAACAAAAACATTGTGATGAAAGACACGTAGTGATGGAATTTAGCGCAATAGAAAAATCATAACAAAATAACCCAACAAATTCTTTAAACTAAACTGTCTTTGTTCATACCAAAAATATACACACAGAAAATGCATTTATAACACATGTTTTATATTTTCCATCCAGTATCAATAGAAACAACTACACGGTTTCTAAATAAATCCTTCAGGAAACAGCGATAATAGTCATGATTAACTTTTATACATGTACTACGTACAATAAAAAGAAATAGCTGTCGAAGTGCACTCATACTACCAATATCTTTCATTCTAAATTGTGCCTAAATGATGTAAACATGCAATCTATCCTGCTCGTGAGGATCAAGTTTACAATATACATTCATCTATTCATCTCACAAACAGGGAACATGCAATTAATCATGATTTCAAAAGCATGAATCTATGTCTGTATTTAAACCAATCCAAGAAACCACTTATGATGAAAAAAAAACCAAGAGTGGAATGAATGTTAAACGACAAATTTATACGCTATCAATGATTTTGTATTTTAAAAAAATCATTTCATGTGCGTAGGTCAAAATAATTGGGTTTTTTACATATGAATGCAATATTTTAATACTGCTTATATCAGTATTTAAATTTTTTTTGTTTTATCGGTGTATGCCGGTATTGAAATTATAATAGAAAAACACACAGTACACAAAATAGACGAGTCTAAAACCAAGCACCTATGGCCATGTGTGGTTCAATGATTAAGGTTGCAGATCTTCTTATAATGATTATTGATTTTGTTCCATGCTCCCTCTCCCAATGAATTAAAACTAACATAATACATTGAAGTCAAAACTTAGGATAAATGTTACACTGTCTTATGAAAATTACATCAAAGCTTCACTTGAAATTTAAAAAAAAGTTGCAGGGAAACATAATATTCAATGGCAAACAATATACATATTCCTTTGTCAAAGGAGAGAATAATACGTTTGTGTAGCACTTTTCTCTGGAAAATCGTTCGTAAGCACCGACCTAATACTGTACTCTAAAAAAACTATGACGGTAATGTCACCTTTCCTTTTACGCCATTATAATGTCCTCCTGCCGCAATTGCCCGGATATACACAAATACGTCATATCCTTTAAAGTCTGTTATACTCTTAGGCATTTCAAACTCAAGCTCGGTATTTAAAGTTTCTGCCCACTGAAGAATCTCACCTCCACCTTCTGCCAGACCAGCGGAAACTTCATACCTCATAGGGTGCGCGGAGGAAAATACATCAGACCAGGTTGCCTTAAACTTCGAGGATGTCGGATTCCAAGTTACCGTTGGGTTGACACTACCTAGAATATGAAAATTTCATGAGCTTTCTATCCCGTATGCTTGTATTATTCAACAATGTTCAACCCATTCAACGTGTTAATTCAACCCAAGCACAACACAAAACTCTTGAGTAACAATAATGACCGTAAGCTGAAATAAAAATGATTTACTTACTATTTCTATGTGGAGCCAAAGAATAAAGTGAAATGTTGTAGAATACATTTTCACTTGATATACCAAGGGCGTTCTTTGTATTGACTCTGACTTTCTGTATTCCGTCTTTCATGGCAAGCCTGGTCACGTACATATATTGAGCTGTTTGGTTCTTTGGGTACGTTACTGTTGTATATAAATCTGTGTCCACATTGGCAAAGTCGATCTCCATCTGCAGACAGAAATATTAAAACAAACTTAAAAGACTGTTACATGTATATATATCAATAACCATTGTAAGATAATCTAGTACAGAATCATTCTGTAATCGTCATCAAAAATATATATAAAGTATATTCATATTGATTCCATCTAGTCTAGATTCCATAACCAAGCTTCGCTTTATTAAAATGTACATATATAGCTGCTTACTCTGTGAGAGGTTATTCCGATAGTATCATCAAATCCGCTCCAAAATAATCGGACAGAATTCGAAACTCCCTGGAATCCATCTGACGGGGGATACACGGTCTGTGAGAGAGCCACGTGACTTATCTGAACGTTTGAAGCATTTGGTGCATTCTGGGATATCTTGATTCCGTCAGAATATGCATATGTGGTGAGGCCTGCATTGTTGGTGCAGCGAACTGAACTGTAGATAGTATTGTTTTCCGTGTCCGTGAAATTAACATCAATATATCCAGAATAGGTTGTCATAACGGTGAACTTCTTTAAATCAACCGATTGTGGAGAAAACCCTTTAAAAATACAGTACAGTTCAAAAGAAACATACATATAACATAAGAAAGAATAAAAGTAGAAGTATCTGAGTCTAGATTTCCATATTTTGATCACTTTCTAGGATAAATATTCCTAGAAGTTTTTTATTTTGATTTATCAATGTGGCCAACAATGTTAACGATGTGCGAACAAGACGAACTAAGGATCCATTTACAAGTAAATAAAATTTTTCATTGATTAAAAATATTTTTTTGTCAATGAATGCCTTTGCGGGGTTATTGGTTTGAATTGACCGAGTGGTCCAGATGGAAATGAAATGCAGTGTTGAGAATCCAAAAAAACTTGATGATGAATGACAGTCATGCTTTGCTTAAAAAACACATGTGCCCTAAGTCTAAGCTAATTTGAGCTGCTAATAATTTTACTATATATATATTACACGATAAACAACCACATCTCGAAGTATTCTACCGGCAATTACATGAAGGATAAACACTTACCAACTGCCCATTCACAAGAACGTATGCCTGACTCCAGATCATATGCTTTCCAGTTCACAAACACAGTGCTGATACCACTGTAGTCCTCGTCAGAACCTAGAAAAGAAGAATCGCTGACATTTATGTACGTCTAAGTATATAATGATACTAATTAGACTTTTATTAAATTTAAAACTGCAGTTACCCCGGCCATCATTTATTTCAGGTATAAGGGGTGGAGTCAGATCAACAAGAATTCTATCAGAATACGACACAGCTGTTTTTCCCACCGCATTAGTTGCAGTGACGGTGAAATATACAGAAGCGTTATGTACCAAAGTCACATCATTTTTGGAACCGAATGGAAGTAAACCCGTGTTTTTAAAGTTCTGTATCTGGATTCCACCACGAGAAAAACCTACAATTGTCAAAAGGAAACTGAAATAATGAATTTTTTTTCTGTTAAATCTTTTAAACCCCAAAGAATTCAAAATGCTACAAACCTATAGCCCACATATAATTAATAATTGGACTTGGCCCAGGATTGAGAAAGCTCCATCCTGCATGTACAGACGCCCATTCATGTAAGAAGGTGGTATGACCGTGCACTGTTTCATTGCTTAAAACAGAAATTTCACTCGTATTTATAGATTGCAATCTAATATCGTCGACATATATTCCACTTCCTTGTCCAACAGTTCCTACTATCAACTCGTAAGTTCCACCTCTTGTAAAATTGAAATAAAACGTGTGGTTATGCCAAGATATTATTTTTCTCTCAGACTCAATAGCATGTCTATCCTGGCGATAGGGTTTGGTATACAAGAGGAATATATGTTTTTGCTCTCCTAGTGAAATATACCCCTCCTTGTTGGCGACTCTTGCCTTATTGATATGCGCATGACTAGACACAAAAGTCAACCTATATAAACCTGGAGTTAGTGACACTCCTTGCTGAACCGCGCCGCGCACATGTAAAAAAGAATTTTCAGTCTGAGATAGACTTGACTCTACAATGACGGCACATGCACCTAAAGGCAAAGTCCATCCTGTGGCATCCAGTTTGTTGGCCACATCACATATATCAGTGGTGTTTAAATTTACGAATTTAACATATCGATTATAGCTATTAAAGGCACTATTAACAACAATGTTAGCCTCCAATGTTGTCAGATATAGAGGAATTGGTGACGACGTGTCTGAACAGTAACCATTGGAAACAGCGATAGGGGAAGAAAATCCTACCACATCAGTAGCATACACTTTGTTATAGACACATTCTGTAAGGAAAGAGTACGTAATATATACTTCTGTGTTATATATTATTATAATATATTATATGAAATCAATACATCTGTGATGTAAGCATTTATTTTCTCCTTACTTGGAAGTGGTTTTGAAAGTTGTTGTTTAATTTTGGTATGAAGACCAACATTTCTCCATGGCACGACATTACAGACGTTGTCACCAGTTACAGATGGGGTTGATCCAACACACCATTGATACCACCTTATCCCAGAGTCCATGTCAATAAACCCATGCCAACGTGCAGCAACTGCTGAATCTGAATCCTGAAAGTCCAAGTCTTCCAGTCCTACAATGAAAGAATATAATCGATCTTATACTAGTACATGTCCATTGTCTTTGAAATGGTATTTAAAAGTTAACATTATCTGCTTTTGAATTTAGGTTATGTAAATGTTCTTTGAAAGGAAGCTTTTTAACCTGTGCCATCATAAATTTCTCCTTTGACAGGTGGTGTATTGTCTAGGATGAAGCCATCCGAAGTTTCCGTCTTGTGTACTCCGGCGTGATTATAAGCTATTACATTACTGTAATAACGAACCCCACTCTCCACGCCCATACTTAGAATATTAAACATTGTGGAAGAGCCATATAAACTCGTGTCTACAGAATGGATATTGTGACCTCCAGGTCTGGTGCTGATGTAAAGCCTAAAATTGGCAACCGATGTAGAGGCGTTCACAAACTTGTCGGCCCAGTCCACTGTGACTTGTGAGCCATACTTGATGAAGTCCATATCTCGAAGCGTACTGTATCGCCTGACCTCTGTCACCTGCACCAAAAATTCATTTTCGTTACCAGCAAATTTCAAAAACAAAACATTCAGCTACATCAAAGAGCTGTTAGAAATATCGAAAACACCATTTTAAGCTTCTCTTAAATCGCATACCGCAGCACCATTGGTAACACTTGTGAGGGGAGGTTGACTTGAGATTATGACACCATTAGACTTGAAATCACCAAACATGGTTGTGGAATACCATGCTCGAACAAAGAAAGAATACCTCATTCCTTGTTTCAATGTTTGACCTAAAATGCAAAAAAAGGACATTTTTTGAAAGATGAACGTCTATTTGAGAATTCAATAAGATATTTTCCTATACTTTAATGCAAATCTGACCTTTCTTGGTAGTGAACGTCATTTGGGTGATGGACGCTGCGTCATGCCACACCAGTTCTGTGGACGCATCAAAGACGCCTTCTGGGGTGTCTTCACTTGAATACCCAACACTCCATTGATACCTAATTAACATTTCTTGTAATGCTTACTTATTATTATAGATAAGTTACTCCAATTTTAGATAAGTAACTCCCAATCTTTAACAATGTAATACTGTTTGGAAAGAACGATTATAAGTATTTATGCCTGGTGTTCATAATGATATAAACAAAATATATTTTAACTAAACGGACTGAGCCTCGTGGATCCCTAAGATAATCATTATGCTGTTTACCAGATGGGTTTGTATCCTTGATTAAGGGTAATCACCCAAGAACCCTGCAACACTGTATCTGATGGTGTATATTCTACGTCACTTGATCCGAAGCCAAGCTGATCTGTCACCATGATAACACTGTGTGAACCAGCTTACAAGAGAGGAAAAAAAATCATTTTTAACAAAACGTTTTATCATGTTCTCTTTTACTTATAATATGATTTAGCACCACGACTATGATATTATATTTCCGTCTACCTCCAAATGGACCAACGTAGTTACGAATGAAATTATCACAAAAGGGATTAATTTGCTTGTCATTAACATACTTGCTGTATCATTAACACATGTAACAGGAGTTGTGATTGGACATTTCTCATCTTGGGCCGCACAGACACAATGTCCCTCACAAGTGTAAGCGTCACAGCGCCGTACCAAATGGAGAGGCCCACCGGCCTCTTTCTTAAACATAAAATGAATGATGGCACTTTTCAGGCCAGCCTGTGAAAATATGCAATATTGTTCAGTGAATCAATAATAATAAATGACAAGGATTGAAAAGAACAACGTAAATTTGAAGTATTATACCATATTTTCTGCCCACATGTGAATGTAGATATATCTATGTCGAGTGAGACTCTGAGTGGGGATGATACTGGTTTGAACAACACCTTCCCCACCTTTGTTTATCCCCGTATCGTTGTGAGAGGTAACGAAAGGAATTCCTGTTTCCTATAGAATAAATCATATTCCATTATATAAATACATTTCTTTGTTTCAATCATAATTCCATTGTTATGTTTATTTTATATTTCATCCTTTTTAATTTGACAGACCTGATTTAGGTCCGACAAAAAGAAGGAGGACCCTATGCTGACGCTGTAATGGCGAATGTTCGAATGGCTATCATCGAACCCTATCCAAGCCAGGAGAACAGACACCGTCTTTTTATAGGTCCATGTCATATGACCATCGACATGGCGCGAGAGATTTGCGGCATGATCAGTCTGGATTGCAAACATTCCTAGAATTGGAAATTAATTTTATGTAAGGCCATGTTCTGTATTATTTATTTTCTCCATACAAATGGTTTCAATCCATAGGTAAAATCTTTGCAATGTGTCATTATGAATTGTAAAGAAGCCAGAAAGGGTTTCTTCATCAGTGATTTGCATTGTTGCTTCAACTGGTGAATGTTTCAATGTGACCTGTCTTTTTAATTTCTTTATGAGAACTTAAATGACTACTGTCCCAAAACTTGAGACTGCAAATTTTTAGAGAGAAGACTTTATCTACAGAAGTTAATACCGTATAACGGGTATTTTTAAGTATATTGACTACGTTGGTTAATATATTTGTCCACTTCTACACACAAGCATACCATTAAAAATGTCAACGAGATATTTCTACCTTTAGAAGAAGGGAAAGGCATTAATTACAATTAAATGGAGAAAATATCAGATTAGGATTACGATTAAGATGCCAAGGCGTAGATAAAATGAATGAAATACATGAAACAAATTATCATTTGATATCCACTATCATATTAAGGTTGTGATATGTCGTTCGTAGCCTTTGAAGAATATTCAAGCACAGAAATGCTACTACAATGAACATAAAAGTATATTTATTCAAGGCAAGTTTGAAAATGAAAAAGAGTTCATGATTTTATCATTATATGCAGGTCAGGTAGTTTCATTTCTTAGAAACAAAATAGGGCTAATAATTTTGCAAGGGACGGTTAATAGAAAAAGAAACAAGAGGCCTATGGGCCTTATAGGTCACCTGAACATTATTCAACAACTTTCCAGTGATTGAATTTGATCCATGTTTTAAGCCAGATGCTATAGCATTTACAATTTGGTCATCATAACTATACAATTAGCAGTTCCTTTAGTTTGGTTACTTAATACCCATAGGCAGCCCTGAGGGTAGGGGAACAAAAAATGCATTTCAACAAATCAGTAATATTCAGCAATAATCAGTAGTGCCGCTACCACACATGAACCCTTGACTCTTAGGCCTAGATCCACACATTGCACAATTTTTGGAAAGGCATCCTTGCTTTTCAAAAATATTTGATTAATACCAAGGAGCACATTTCAAACAATCATTCATTTTCAGTATATAATTACAGCCCCCCCCCCCTCTATGGTACAACTGACCCTGGGGCCTTGAAATTTACAATTCTTGAAGATAAGGGCCCTTGCTCATAACTATATAGTTAGTTCATCTGCATAAAACCCTGGAGCAAAGAAGAAAATATTCAAAGATTGAATGTTTTTTCACTATATATGTATAATCAAAACAGCTCCGCCCTAACAACAGAACCCCTGATCCTGGGGCCATAAAATTCACAATTTTGGTAGAGGCACTCTTGCTCATCATAACTATGTACTTAGTTTATTTAATACCCAGGAGCAGGGAAGAAGATTTTCAAAGAATTCATGTATTTTCTCTATATAATCAATAGAGCCCCGCCCCAACACCAGTACCCCTGGCCCTGGGGCCATAAAATTCACAATTTTTGTAGAGGTACTCTTGCTCATCATAACTATGTACTAGGTTAGTTTATTTAATACCCAGGAGCAGAAAAGACGATTTTCAAAGAAATAATGCATTTTCACTATATGCAGCAACATCCCCGTTTTAATTTGAAAATTATACATGTTCTAGCGTAAACATATTTTTACTTATAAATGTAGTGTTTGGTTGTTTCTGGGGGAAATGTGAATAACTAAAAATCTCCCACACTTCATCTCTACACCTTAAATTAGTGTGTATGAATTCACCCGGTATTCCTGATGATAAAGAATGCTCCAATATGAAATATACAGCATGCGTCAGCAGCGTCACTCCTGAATTGTGCGAGACGAGATGACGATCAACTTAACAAAAACATTGTATTTTTAATTAAAGTTTTAATTTTCAACTTAATTATATGGAACAGAGAACGTTTTGTTTTATTATTTCATTCGAAGAGCTCTAAACAATAATTTTTGAAATCTATTACTGTAAACAGGAAATTTTAGGTGTAAATTAAGTTCTTACTTATGTAAATACACGCATAGGACAATTCAATTTCTTTTTATCAATGGAAAAGTCAATGCTCGACCACATAACACGCCTGCAAAGATTATACAATATTCTAGACACTTTGTTTTTCTATTACCTTTCGCACAATTTTTTAAAACTTTTTTTTTTCAAAAATTCTTTCTCTCCAAATTAAATTTTTATTTGGTCTAAATGACGAAAATCAAAACTCTTTAAACCTTATTGCAAATCTACATGGCACAAACTATCATATTTTAAAGAATGAGTTTGTAACTGGAAATATGAGGAGCTCAGAAAACCACGTTTCTTCAGGAAAATATAAGTTCCCCAAAAATCCACAACAAGAGTGAAAATATAAATCTCTTATTGCACCTCAACATGACACCAAAAGATAAGCTAATCAATTCGAAAATTGTAAAAGGACGTCATGAAACCAAGTGTTTTTGTAAATAGAATCTTTTTTTTTTCTTGCCCTTAATGGTAACCAGGGTGAAAACCGGTATTCCAGAACCTCATTGCATATCTGCAGGACACCAACAATCATATCCAAAAAATGTTTTGGTCATTAAATTTTGGAAGAGAACATAATTTTTGGAGAAAATCGTTATTTGACCCCCTATCACCCTAAGGGTGATAATCAAAAATTTGAAAACCTTATAGGACGTACATTTCAGAAATGATAATCAAAAAAAAGGATCGCTTCTGCGCAAATATTCCAGGCACCACCAACTAATCCAAAAGATTTGTAAGATTTTGCTTGTGAAAAAAGAAATCTGAGACAGAAAAAAGTTGACAAACGAACGGGACAAAATAACAAATATATATAAATACCCGAAAAAAAAGTTTTTTTACATGATGATGAAGGGCAAGCATAAAATGGAGTAGATAAATAAAAACCTCTGTTTGGGGGAGTACTATCGACTAGGAGAGGTTTGGAGGTGGCATTGGAACAAAGTCCAGCTCCGTTGCAGCTGATAAGTGTAACAAAGTATTCAACGCCATCATGGAGGTCCAGGTTACTGAATGTATAGTCTCGCACGATGCCATTTATCTGCAATAAAAAGATATCTATTATTATCATCATCATCGTGGCAAAACATTGCTAAAGCTTCTCTCTTTAGTCTTTACACCTCTTGCGTTTGAGATACATAAACTCGTAAAAGAATAAATCGGCTGAAGCTGTTTGTCCAAGTTTTAGTTCATATGAAAAAATAAATTACTCCACAAAACATTGTGCAATATTTTAAGCAAATGCAAAACAAAGTGTTTACATAGAACTCATGCAAGTAGGCGTTTAATTAATATATCTAAGGATTAATCAGTATGAATAAAGTTTAAATAGATCTGAAAACAATTTAACCAAGCCTATTCAGTGACAAGACAAATGATAGCTCAAGTTAGTGCAATCACTTTTGTTTATTGAAAATTAATTCTACAAAACCTGTGTTGGCGCGCTATTAAAGTCTCCCCCCACGTGGGACTTAATGGTCAGATACTGGCGCTCAATGTGGGACTCAGGGTCGTTGACCTGCCACTCCACCTTAAGAATTTTCCGATGCACCTGATAGTACTGATCCGTAACGATATCATACGTCACAAAATCGACCGGAAAAGATGGTTCTTGACGAATTACTGGACCGGTTTCGTCGACAATGAAGCCATTAGAAGTTGACTCAACATACAATCCTGTGACAATTAGATATTAACTAAGTCGTTTTGAAAAAGAAGAAAGTCGCATGGAATGTAATCAGACATTGAAAAGCGAGCACACAAAAATACTTTTTAAATCTCTTTAACAATTATTGAAATAAAATTGTAAGGAAGAAAATTTGATGTCAAATCCAAGTGTGAACGCCCTATGTCTTTTAAATGTATGAAGTTTTTGCTCATCTAAATATCGTACGTATCAAATGCTCAAAGTGGCATTTCAAGAAAAAATACTGAAAAATTCAAAACATAAAGCGTAGATGTCTATTTGATGATGGTGGAGAGGATGAAAGATATCTTTTTATGACAATTAAAATGGAATTTGTTTTCCTCGTGTTCTCAAGTATTATGCACATCGTATCTAAATATGGACTATATATTTTGTGCCGAAATTTTGAACTCGATTTAAAATATAAAATAAAGAGATAAATAGTCATTGCTGAAGAATTTGACATTTTAGTCTTCATTAACATAAATTAATGCCTTCTTCCAAATCGAGCTGCTGACCACAATTTCAGATGTACTGGGGATTAAATCAGATTGTGCCCATATTGAAAATTTTTATAATGAAAATACTTACTTTCATTTTTAGATAAATCATGAAAATTTAATACACTGGCAGTGATGAGTTTTTTGTCTTTTCAAGTTGATCTATTAAAGCTTCAAATTGTGTCCATATTGAAAATTTTTATAATGAAAATACTTACTTTCCTTTTTATATAAATCATTTAGATTTTGAACACTGACAGTGAGTTTTTGCTTTGAAAGTTGACTTGATAAAGCTTCTTAAATATCCCCAAAACATAGGTTGAAAAACAAGACAGCAGGGGGAAGGATTTACTCTAATTTAAACTAGTCTTGTACAGAAATGAAACGTATTTCCTGCTTTAAAAGTGCTTTATATAAGACAACGACAGACAACAATGAACGAAGACAAAAAAAATACGAGTTTTCTTCTCAAGGGTAATTAACGACTTTTCGAATTTCTGCACCTTCAAAATTTTATGAACGATTGATCAATTTTCCTGATCTTCACAAATATAATTCTAAAAAACACTTGTTTAATACATCCTTAAACATTGCATTTGAAAGTTTTATTGGATTGCATGGCCTATATCAAGAACTGGTAAAATAAAATGCACCTCCTACATGTATCTACCTATTTCACATACTCCAATTTCCATAGAAATATATAAAGAGCAAAAAAAACTGCCAAAATATATTCCATATTAGATACCCTTCTCCTAATATTTTGTAGCTAATATATTTAAAGTAACAATAATAGATTTAATTAATAACATTTTTCTTTTAAAAATTGAACAAAATTCTTATTTAAGACTCAATACGAACTTTGATTAATTACTAGTATTCAAACAATATTTGTTTTGTATTATTATTAATATTTGTATTGTATAAGTCTGTTTATTTGATATTCACTAACGATATTGATACATATAATGTCTAACCTGCGTTATTATAGCAGCCGACAGTGACGTAAATCCGTCTGCCGACAGGGAGACCTCCAGGAATAAGAAGACTACGAGCTTGCAAATTCAAATGAATGTGCTGAAATGTTGTATCAAAAATGTCATGTCCACCTGGAGTTGTTCCAGCCTTCCAGACGAACTTCTCCAACCCTGATTGTGGATCTGAAAAACCATGCCAGGACGCAGAAAGGTGTGACCTAAAAAGGTAGAAAAAGACATTGATGTAATAACAGAATGTAAAAATTCTGAATAACCACAATTCATTGCGTCGCACAAAGAGTACCTGGAAGATTGGAATTCAATGTCTGTTGTTTCTAATCCATCCTTTACACGACCAGGGGTAGGTGGGCTATTGTCAATTATTATGCCATCAGAAGTCACCGTTGTGCACAGATCTGCTGTATTACAAGCTGTTATTGAAGTGTAATACTTCATCCCCAAGGCAATACCAATGGAAGTGAGTCGGTACTCTGTAAGGTTTCAAAAGAAAAGGAGCTATTTTAGCTTCCTGACTAATATATCTTTTCTAAAATGCTTGTCCAATCTGATCATTACTTTAACCAGAAATAGCGAGCTAATTAAGAGCAAAACGATTCCTTAAAAAATAGGGTACTCATCATTTATTCCATTCAGGTTTACAATGCAAGTTAAGGCACCGAATTAAAATTTCCCAGTCATATATTGTTTTTTGTTTTTTGTAAAAACTGGCAGGTTAGATATATTGGTTTTTTTTAACTGATTTTAGCCTCCAGTTAAAATTTTATGTATCCAAATATTAAATGAATCATTATTTTGAATTTTCCCTTGTGAAACATTTCATTTACTGATCCTTTTTTCAATTAAAAGACCTGTATTTGAAATGTATCTCATTTAAATGATGCGGATTTTAAACTTTTACAAAAGCAAACTGATAAATAGATCACACAGTGTTTAATTAACCTTAATACATAATGTAAAATTAAAACTGTTGACAATTTTTTTTATTCCAAATGGAAGTCATGAGCCTATTTTACACACTTTTTAACCAACTGAGCATACAGAATTGTTTTCATATGTATTTCTATACAAGTTATGTAACAGTCAATATGTGAGTAGCGCTCCATTCCTTAAAAGTGATGCTGTACAATACATAGTCTTTACATGCAATACTTAAAATAATAAGTATACAGTGCACTGATCATAGGTTTATTCTTCATCCCCCTATAGAGGGAAGTACAATGCTATTTTTAATTAAAGCAGTGACCACTCTCAAAAGGAAAGATCTTGCTATAAGAGAATGCCTTAAGGTTTGTAATATTGCAAAATGAATTTCATTCGAACAAAAACAGTGAATTAAATTTTTTCTCAACAAAAAAACAAGGAATTTAAGGTTTTTGAAGTAACTGAATTATGTAGAATTAGATACAAAATAACGTTTATTTATAATTCTTTCCATTTAAGTTTTTGTTCAAAATGATTATGACTTTCCTGAATGATTCTTCAATTAATAAACGTGATAAATGTTTCTGCTTATGAGTTTTTTAAAAAAGTTTAACAAAATGGCTATTTCTATTTATTTATCTCCAAACTGATAATATATTGGAGAATTTTCAAAAAGATAACACAAAAAGGGAAGAGAGACAAAACAAAAGTAAAGATGTTTACCATTAACAATTCCAATACGCTGATGTTGAAGCACATTCTGACAACGAGGACATGTTCCAACACTTATATAGTACTCCTTGATTGCCGAATGTGGATCGTAAAATCCCTCCCAATAGGCAGAAAGATAATTAAGATGCGTTTGGAAATCAAGATCTTTTTTCGAAGTTTCTGATTGGTCACCATCAAACACGTGACCAGCTACCGGTGGAGAAGCCTCAACTGCAAATGCCCATGAAGTCACGGTAGTTGAAAGGCCTGCTCTGTTATATGCCTATTAACATATGATATGTAACAAAGCTATGTAACAGATCCAGGAATGTTTTAAAAGAGATCTTCAAATTTTCACTAAGAATATTTACCCTAACATTGATGTAGTATGCGTGTCCCTCCATCATACTAAGTGTTGATGGGTCATTAGTTGCACACACATCGTTTACTTTCGTGAATCCCATCAAATCATTGTATCCTGGCATGGAGCCAACAGACCATAAATAATAGTCTAGTCCACTTTCTTTATCATCAAAAATGTTCGACCAACTATCAATAAAAATAGATAAAAAATGCTTAAGGGAAAGAGTCTGAAGGTTTGAATCAATAAAACTGAAGGATCATAAAAATCATCAAAATGATAAGTACCAGACAGACACTTCAGTTGTGGATGTGATGTGTCGACCAGTTCTTAGTTTGATTGGTTCATCAGTGATTGTGGGAGGAGTAAAATCGACAATCACAAAGTCAGAAGTTTTGCTAGCCTTTCTTCCAACAAAATCATAACCTGTAAAATACAAAATTTGGAAACAAATATTTCGTAATGACAGTGATAATTTCCATGTCTTGCAACAGAGGTTTAAATTTGTAATCACCTGTGACAGTTGCATAATATTTGTGACCAGAATGCAAGGTAAGGGAACCAAAATGAGCGTGATTCACCACCCCAACATTCGTGATATCCACCACGTCATTTCCTCCCTTAGTTGATCCTGAAAAAGAAAAAACGGCACTTTGAAAGTTTTTATTGACTGCCTGCCAACGTAATTGACTGCCTGCCAAATTATAATAAAATGTTTATTCAGCAAATATGGAATATCTATGTTGAACCTACCTATGTTGACTTCATAGTAACTAATGCCGGTATGGTGTTTCCCAATTCCAAGCTCTTCAATATCCACAAAAGATTTCCAGTTTACATAAAAGTCGGATGAATCTATCTGCAAAAAATATTTTCCAATGAGTTATAATAGTAATAGTCTTCGATATTTTAACAAATCTTTCTTGCCAATTTGGATTAACATGATAATGGTCATCAGAAAAAGGGTTTTGCTTTACCTGATACTTTGTTGATTGGACATTTCCGAGCCACACGTCAGCCACGGTAGGGCTCGTGAGATCCACAATGATCCCATCAGTACAGACACTAAGTTCAGGAAGTAAATTTGTCCACAGTTCATTTGTAACATTTTCTTCGTCGGCATGGATGCAAATCATGTACGTTTTACCATGCACCAAGTACTCGTTTTCACCAAACACAACGTTGATGTACTCGTGTGCTGAAATGCAAATATCGTAACAAATTTTAAAGCTATTTTGATAACGTACATGACTGTTAGAAATTTAGATAACATAAACAGCTGCTTGACTTACTTGTAGTACCGCATTTGGAATGAACGACATCGCTATCAGAGCATGGATCTTTCAGTGTAAGTGGACTAGTTTGCCTGTTATAAGTTACACTCTCGGGTGTTTTGTCTTCTATGACGGCCCACTTGTAGGAAGAGTATCTCCCAGTATGCCAAACAGCTGATAATATTGTGCGAAAGGGGGTGTAGTCAGCATCTGCCCTTGACCAAATGGCATTCTCGGGTAAAGACACTCCAAGTCCTTTCATATCTGACAAAAAGAACAATTATTTTGTGATTGCAAAAGTTAATATTTGAATTTTAAATATATCATTCTTTTTCTTAGTGTATATAAATGTCTTAATTTAAGATATGTTTTCTAATAGTAAAGCACATTGTACCATCCGATGGATCTGGTGGACCAACGGCATCAACTATAACATTAGGAACAATAACAATTGGATTGAATTGAGCACAATCCTTAATGCCTGCTGAAACAGAGCTGAAGAGTCCCGCCTTGTTATAGCCTCTTACAACGAGATTACGACATTTACTGAAGTCCATTGTGCCGGTCAATGAGATTGTAAATGATAACTGAAAAGTGAACAAAAAATAATTATGCAATATAAT
Source organism: Saccostrea glomerata (assembly GCA_003671525.1). Classification (NCBI taxonomy): domain Eukaryota; kingdom Metazoa; phylum Mollusca; class Bivalvia; order Ostreida; family Ostreidae; genus Saccostrea; species Saccostrea glomerata. The sequence goes on along the minus strand of PRKT01000010.1, from coordinate 926,032 downwards.
CAATGCAAGACAAAAATTTTCGCAAAATCTTCAAGTTTTCAAACTTCTGTATGATTTACACACTAAATTTATTTAAGGGATCAAGTTTACCTTTTGTCCAGAAGGGGTTGTTGTTATTGTTGTCCACCTCGTATGCACATTACCATTAGTGGAATTGTCAGTAATGGCATATTCGTATTTATCCACAACAGAATATTTATCAGCAGGAGGGATGGCATCTGGATCGTAGAACTGGTCAACTTCTACGGACACCTATCAGAGAAAGAAAAGGTCCATACATGTTCCTCAAAAAACTTCATTCTTAACAAAGTAAGAATTAAATGAAAAATCATACCGTCTCTGCACCGGAACCTTGATGGTTTAAGGTCAGTCCTCCAGTTTTTGGATTATTTGCTAATATTGTGACGCTATCACTATTTACAGGATTAAAACAGTGAAGTCTAGCGCAAAACTTGACAGAGGACCTATATACTCGACCTGGGGAGAGGTTCAGACCCCTAAACGTATGATGATTCTGTGTCATAAGATAGGTCCATCCTGTTACTTCACTCCAAACTCCTGCAACAGGAAACAAGTTTTTTTTTCGAAGCAAGGTTTAAACAAACAATATCTTGACTTTCATTACTAAAACTAAAATGTAGTTTTACCAACCTCCCACAGGCTCTTTGACTTCCACCCTGATGAAGATGTCAGTGAGATAGTGAGATTGGGCGTCTGGGATTTCCCAATAAGCAGACAAGGTTGTTACAGATGCCTGGAAATCTATGTCCTCTTCACAACGCTTACGATTGTCCTGGTGTCACAAAATATTGATATGTATGCTAAAACCCTATACATGTACATGTATATTCCCAACTACTAGTATCCAAATCAAAATCAGATTATCGTAAAATGCAACGTCGTTAAATAAAATTTCAAACTTACTATATCATGATGTGTAAACACTGTCATATTGCTGTCAACTAAAATACAGAAATATAGTGCGTAATTGGATTTAATAAAATTATGAATAAAAAAAGGGAATGGTAAATGGTTGGAAATTTGCCTGTCCTTTCTCACCATTCATGGTACAGTTTATCCCGTCATTGACAGTGATGGTAGATAGAGGAGTGCTATCCTGCACAACCGTCACTCCGTCCGACGTCACAGTGGTGTCTTGGTAAGCAGTGGAGGCCGTTATACTCACGTAATAAGTCTGTATAGAATTAAAATAAACCGCTAACCAATATTCAGACAAAGATTAAAGATTAATCAAAGATTAAAACACGGTTATAATGTACAGGATAGAAATGATTACATTTATTCAACGCATACAAAGCTTAATATGCTCCAAAATCTAACTAGAATATATTCCCACAGATAATCACAATCATGATCTCTTTCATTTTTTATATCTTTCTTTTTCAACAATATTTCATATCAAACCTGCATCATTTTGATAGTTGTTTACCTGTAAATTATTTAGAGTGATTCCAGTTATTGTTATGGTTGTATTTCTCCCGACATTCCTGGCATTAACAATGTTAGTGCCACCTTTAGTTGAACCAATAGACAGTTTATAGGAGACATTGACATGTGGATGGTCAAACCCCCACCACCGAGCTGAAATCTTATCCGTCTCATTTTGAAAGTCTATGTCTTCAATATCCTGGAATAAATTAGCATTTCTTTATATTTTCAGTAAACTTCTTTTCAAAATTTTCAAAACAGGTCAAGAAAAAGTCCTATCTTACCGTTACTGGAACATATGGTTTCACATCCTGTAAAGAAAAAGGAGAGGATCATACCAAGAAGTTTAATTTAAAATTAATCAGACATTTTAGTCCATTCATTCTGATTATATCCATCTTACCGCTGACGGAATCTCTATGACAATACCAGCCGTAGGTTTTTGTATGCCATGTGTATACGGCGGAGAAACAGCCAAGGTATACATCCCTGCTCTGTTTGTAGCCTTGACAGTGACGTAATACACAGAAAAACCATGCAGATTCCAGTCTAGGGAGTTCAGAGCCACACCTGTGCAGAGGGCGGGAGACAATGATGTACACGTCCCTCCCGTTTGTAATGGTCTGAACTTCTGTACTTGTGTTCCATAAGCCTCTGTACCTGATTATGGAGGAAAATAGTAAGGAATGGGTTATATCTAATGCAGATCTTAAAACAAATACAAAATTAATTTAAAAAGAACAGGTCTTTCTTACCGATTGCATATTCTACATCCAAAGGTAACGGGTCTTCTGAATCAGTGAATGGTGTTGGCCATGAAGCTACTAGGTATTCGTTATTGTTCTCAATAGAAACCGATACAGGGCCCGTAAAAACCGGTGCCGAGGTGTCCAGGATACATTTCACACTCTACAAGTACAGTTTTCTGCTTTAATTTGTAAGTAACACCTTCAAATTCTGTCACTTTTAAAGGTAGGTGTTTATTTAACATAGTATACCTTAAAAATCAATTTTTTTTTAAAGAAAAACATGAGCATACCTGAATACTTTCCTTGTTTGCCTTGGTGATAGTCTTAATTGTGAAGTAAAACTCAGTTCCAACAGGAAGAAGATTTGATGGGAATCGATAGCTTGGGTGATTTTCTGTGGAGGTGAATGGTAGGATGGATGGACTGGCGCTGTTTGGAGTGGAATCTATCCCTATCTCGTAGTTGTAAACTCCACCTCTTCCGGAATTTTCAAGCCAATTGAGTTCATACTTTGCAAAACATAATTTAAAGTTATCAAAACCATTTCTTACGTAATGAAAAATATGAATAAAGAATAATTCAAAGGAAATGAAAGTATAACTTATCAATGTAGAATCCTTTCATCGGGGTTAAAAATGAAACATCTGTACATGCTTATAACAATCTTTATCAATTTATTCAAGAATTGTACAGATATATTGTCCTCGCACATTATTAATATCACAATCTGCATTTTATTTCAATATTAACTGACAGTGGTGGCACTGGAGAGAACTGGTGTTAGATCTGAAGGTGCTCCTTCTGCACTGGCACAAACCACTTCACCGTCAACCATCATAATATTTCCACTGGCATCTCTCTCTATAGGGATTAGATCCAGACTTGTAATAGCAGTGGCTTTTGTGCTAGAAACATATAAGAACATTTCCCATTGATTAAGAATTTGTACGGTATTAATTATAACGGTATTGCTCTACAATTATGTACATTTCAGTAAAGAACAACAATAAATCAAAGATGCTTTCATACCTGCAAGTTGTGGTATTGTAAAGTTTCTTTCTGGACCTTTCGTCTGAAACAATCCAGTATTCCCCTGAATTCGAAACAATGCCACCCTTAATGCGGGAGTTACTTATTGACAGTTCTTTAATAAAAGAGTCACTAGAATCAATCGTAACACCATCAGAGCACACAGGATGAGAAGGTTGGTATGCCGCATTGTAGGCCACAACTGTAATATAATACGTATCTTCGGTCGTTACCGATGTGCTTGCTTCAGTAGATGTTGTTATTTTTACCTGAAAATAAATTGATGAATTATATGAACGAGAAAGAAATGAAACTGGGCTGATATTTTTTCAAAATTTAAGATAATTGTTTAAGAATTAGAAAAACATTCGTTTCTTACTATTGCGCTGCTATTAGTGACTAGAGAAAAGTTTGCAGACGTTAAGCATTCAGTGGAAAAGCCATATTGATAGAATCGGACACCACTTTCTCTGTCAAAGAATCCTGACCAGTGAGCTTGTAGTGTCAATCCTTGTTGGAAATCAACCTCTTTCTGACCAACAGAGCCATCCATGACGAACCCAGTATGAGGTGGAGAAGTATCAATACTGATCTATAGAGAGGATACAAAAGTTAAGATTCATGTTCTGTTTTATACAAAGGATAAAAAAATGCTTTTTAGGAAGTCTCTTACTCTTTTCCGTGCTACAGTCTGTAGTTTTGCCTTATTAGTAGCTACCACTTCTACGAAATAATCTGCATCATGAACTCCTTGAAGACCGTTGCTAGGTACAGTAGGCTTAACTACAAAATGTTTATGGAAACAGCCGACAAATGCTGTGCAGTAACAATCTGCTCCACGCGAGGCATTCTGGTATTTATTCGTACATTCTGTCAAGGTCTGTATTAAAATTCAATCATTAAATTAGTTAAACTCAGTCAAACATATTCATCGTTATTATATAGGTTGCATATGCTTAGATACAGACCCCTGAATCTCCTTGAGGAGGTACATGTTCCATCCCATGCTGCAATGTATTGTCGTCTGTGTCGTAAATTCTCCAAGTCATGCTATCAATTCCGCTATGTGGGTCGTCTGCTGACCATTCTATACTGCAATACAGAGTTTTTTGTTAAATCAGAGCATGAGGTCCTCAGATTAAGAAATGTCACTATATTTATTTTTACAATTTATAGGATAACTTAAAGAATTTTTACGTCATTTTGTTGAAATCGGTAAATCCAAACACGGCAACATCCTGTTTGTCTTCTTTGGTCAACCAAAGATCAGTTATTATTGGTGGTGTCGTATCTTTATACAAGGTCACATGGTCTTCCTTCGTCACACCCATTATATCAAAAGCTGTGACCGTAATTTTCATACGATCACCATCATTCCAGCTTAACCCAGTAAAGGTCTCTTGTTGTTTGTGAATGTTGAAAACAGAATATTCAGCTACTTGTTGGGTTACTGTTGTCTCGTCACTGTTTATAGCTAGTTTGACTTTGAAATCAATGATACCTACAAAGAAAAAAATTAGAATAACATAACTAAATTTAAAACTTGTATCAACATTTATTGTTTTTCTTCAAATCTTAAGTCATTTCCTTACCATCTTCGTGATCAATGCTATTAATGGTTATCTCCCCTTTCTTATCATCATACTTTGATGTCTTGTCAATGCCTCCATAAGCCTTTACACCATTCAACCACTGGTTATTTTTATGGCGCGAATTTTTGAAGTGGTTATCCCACTCTATAGTGACACTCGTCACAGAAGTCACAACCCAAACATTCGACGTGTTTGACGTAGACACAGTGTCCGATATCATGTGACCTGGAGAAATATCAATGGTAGAAGAACTGTCGTATAGAAATACCCGCCGGGCAGATTTATAGTTCCCTGCCAAATCGTGACACGTTAGAACAACTTGATAAAGACCATCTGCTGGTACAGTGAAGGTAACCTACAATAGATATTAGAATGTTAAATGACAACGTCTTTCAAACATGATTTGATATACAATAAGGGTTTTTAAAGCAGTAGCAATTGATTCTTACCGATTCCACGTTTGCAGAAATATTCGACTCAGATTTTACAGACACTGATGTTCCGTAACCAATATCTGTAAGCTCGTACTCAAAATTAGAAATTCCAGACAAGTCATCTGTCCAGTTACTCCATGAGATTAGAATTGATGACTGAAAACATGCAAGCGATGATAATAATAAATGGATATGTATTTGATCAAGGTGAAAATATTCCAAGAACAAAATTTAATATGCAGTTATAAATATTTGGGGCCTACCGAGTTTGTGAGATCAGGAGCAGTTAATGGATCATCACTACCAGATATGGGTTTAACTGTATCAAAGTGATAGACATAACTGGCTGAGGATTCCTGTCCCTCGTAGAAAAAAGTTTCCTCGGTCGTCGTTTCTTTGTTCATTACCTTCACATAGCCACCGTTCTTCACTTTATATGACCATTTCAATCTATAAATAAAAAATAAAAAGTTTTTAACATCTTCTGTTACAGAGGATATAAAGCAAACTCATTTCGTCATACGATTTTTTATGAAAACGTACGTATCGTTGTGGCTGAACAAGCTTGCAAAGGTGAAATCCACTTCACAGGTGTATGCAGACGTCTTCGGGGCTAGGACAGTGAGATCACTGCAAGTTTTGGTTCCAGACGTAACAACACCAACTGCTAAATAACAGAAAGAAGAGCACATGAATATAGAAAGTAAAGCCGTAAAAAGTAATTCTTTACTAATCATATTTGTTGAAATTTAACATTGGTTATGAGGTGTATGTTTTTAAACATCGAGTAACAAACCCTGCGTAAGTTCATAATCAACAGAGCCTTCTACAAGACCAACTTGGAATTCTGTGACGTAATGGTTTGTGAGATCAGGAGGCGTTTCTCTCGGGATCCATGACGACGTGACCTTGGCTTTTAAGGTATTAAACTGTAATTCATTAACCCAGATCTTTGGTTGAGGTTGGGATATATTGTTTGGGTCGGTTGGATTTTTGCTGGTTATCATTCCGAACTCTAATGTGGCTTCATTATATGTTACAGAAACAGGTTCAGTTACTGAAATTCGAAACAAATCAGTGATTATTCATTCTTGTAATAATCATTAAAAGTCAAATTTTGAATTCCCATTTCCCTTAGATATACTTACTTTTTTCACAATGTGACCCCGTGAAACCAGTAGAACAATTGCAGTTAGCAGCAAGTTCATCTTGACATATTCCGGGATAGCATCTTGTGCTATCACCCCGCCACGAACAGGCCACTGCAAAGCATATAACTTTTATTAACTAGTAAATGACTGTCATATAATTTTTTACATTTCAATTTAATCAATGCAATAATCCAAATCTTAATGAGAAAATATATTTAATTTTCGATAGTTCAGAACGTACCTTGACATGATTGTCCATTATCGGCTGCAGGAGTCAGCGCTCTGCCATACACCTGGTTTACAACCGTCCCCTCACACTGAACACATTTGGTGTAGGTTCCATTTGAACACGCGGTATGCTCACAGTTAGTTATCTCCCCACAAACTGTATAAGATGTTATACTGAGAATCTTCGCTTTGCAAATTTAACTGGTAATGCATTGCAATGTGGCAATATAAATAATATATTTTCTTGCATTCTATAAATTGTCTTTTCTTCAATAAACGAGAAATCTTACTTTTGCATTTTGGGCCATCTGCATAAAAACCAGAGCCACAATTGGAGCAGACATTTGGCTCGTTACATTGCCCACTACTTGTGGTGACCTTCGTCCCTAGAATAAGCTGGTAACGTCCACCATCTGCTGTGTTCTGACAAGCACCTGTCGTAGTGATCTGGCCATCACAGATTGCTACAACAAAGTATTTGATATGATTCTATGGTATCCATTTTATCAAAAATGAGTGTTAACTTCACTCAAAAGAACCGCAGCCAACGTTTTTTTATACTTACCTGCAGGACAATTTGTGTCAGCGTCGGACTCCGTGGAATATCCATTACAACATCTGTAGCTGGGGCAAATCACAGTTCTTAAAAAACAACAAATTATTAATGATTAATTCAATTTCTCCAAGCTCTAACAACATCTACTAATACAAACATTAAAGAGCAATTTTGATAGTGCTTTCTTTCTTTTATACATGCTTTGAAAAACTTAAACATTACAAATGAAGGGAATTTTTTTTTCTTATACCTGTTTCAAATGTATGATAGAATGTGAAATGGGATGAAATATATATGAAGATAACAAACAGTATACAACATCAAAAGTCAAATGACTGTAAGAAAAATGTAAGGATGCATAATATGCTTAAATATTATGTCTTACACATCTATAGGACAGTTACTGGCAGGTACTCCAGGGCACGGTTGGTCCTCTTTCTTTGTCCTGGTGTAATTTACTGAACACACATTTATACTGAAATCAAAAGGAACGGGATCATATATGCAACATACTCTGCTTATATGTATAACTTACTCGATTGAAAATATTCACATACACTGCACTTCGAATTTTAAGGGACTTTGTGCACATATCATAAAACTCATCAGGTTAATTTGAATATGAGCCAGAAAATGAATTGTGTTAACTCCTTTAATGTTTAGGAATATATTTTTACAGAAACATACTTTTCTAAATATTTTATTTCTTCATCCTTGTATTAATTATCTAAACATCTTGTAAATTATCATAAATTTTATTTATTTAATGTTTTATTTATATTATTCATCACAGTCTCCTCCTTACCCTGGTGGTTCGACGTTGGTATCCAGGAATACACTACTCGACGACGGTGGTTCGTAGGGCAGACAATCTGGTTCTACGGTTAAAGTAATCACGTGACCAGTAAAAGAAAGTGTTAAAAGAAATATACAGGTGGTCCAGAGTATTCCCATAATGGCGACATGGCACTAAAAATCCAACATAAGGGCTGCTCTCTTAATCGTCGTCAGTGTCGACATGACAGTAGGTATATACTTTGCCAGGTTTAATTAAGGTTTTAATTGTTTACCAATTATCTGAGATCTATTTTAAATAAAAGAATCGCTGTATTGTCAGGATGTACACTAGAGACGTTTTATCGGAAAATCTAGTTTGTTGAAACATTTTAAATTTCATAACATACACCGAGTTTGTTATATCATATATATTTATTGATAAAAAGCGGGTATATTATGAATACATTTTTCAGATTTATCTTGAGAAAAAGAATTAAGTCAACTTCGTTTTTATCAGATTTTTTTTTTACAATTTTGAAAATTTAAAAATTCCTTTTGGGCACAAAATTCTTGTTTGTTTTAAACCAAAATACATGTATTTAAAGCAAAATGAATTGAGTCTTATTATCAGTAAAATTAAAGAGTTTAAAACATATCAGTTCAGGAGGTAAAAAAATTATTTTACTCTTTCAAAATATTCTTCATGATCTCATTGCGTTTTTATGTTAATTCTTAATCATTAATATCGGTGAATTTAATTTTTCCCAATCTTGTCTTGGGTGTCTTTTTCTGATGTTTGTCACATCGACAAAAAATAAGTACAAATTCATAATCATTAGCTTCGGACATCCATTTTCCCCCGTTTCCTCCCCTATAGGACAATTTTCTATAAATTAAATCAGTATATCTTGGGCTTGTGTACCACCTTTACGGTTCATAGCCTGCCATTGTCCTGGTGCATAGCACGTGGCACGACGCATGGCCCAGTTAAAAAAAATTAAAATCTTACAAGATCATTGAATAGAAATACATTTGGCACTGGCTTGTTAATAAGGCTTTGTTAATCATCATATAACCATTTGATTTGAGACACATTAATGTTGTTTTGGCAAAAAAAAAATGAAAGTAAATGAATGTATACATGTAATATTACCTATCATGTATAATAATTTAAGCAAAAAGTCTATTGTAGTTTTTGTCTAATTTCCTTTACAGTGTAACAAATTGGCACTCTCCCATATATAAAATCCCATAGTAAGTGTGCATGTATGTTGAGACGGTTCCTTAAAATAAGCTGGACGGTAGAACTTCCCTAAACTTGGCATGTACACTAAAGTGAAAATTACATTTGGTATATAATTAAAGAATTTCTCTATTCAGTCTATCGTAGTTTTCACACAATAAAACCCACTTCGGCTCCCTTAGGTATTAAACAAAACCCAAATTGCAATCCTCAGGTCAGAAAAAATCAGAGAAACTGAAGAAATAAGACCTCGTTTTTTGTATTTTATGTCCCGGTCAAAGAAAATCTATAATGAAAAGGATAATGGTGTCTCAAAATTCTACCGTCTCAAAATGTCAAAATAAATGAAATTATCTTGTTTTTTCTGGATTACTTCAAAATTATTGCATATACAAAGAGTTTATTTAAAAAAAAATAATGAAAATGAGTGAGAGATTCCAAAAGTTCTAGAAAAGAAGTGCGCAAAATGGAAGAGCACACATGAATGGTGAAGGCAGTCGGTGTGAAGAAGCAGGGAAGCTGGTTAAACTGGGAAGGAGCCCGACAGAAGAAGTTATCTTGGAACGAGATCAGGATAACATAGCCCCAGAGACTGCAGTTTCAGCTTAAGTTCTTTTATAATGTGTTGCCAACCCCAACCAATTTGTCAACGTGGGTCATGAAGGACGACCCAAACTGCAATGTTTGTGGTAGACCAGCCAAACTAGAACATATCATGTCTTCATGTTCAGTAGCTTTAACAGATGGAAAATACACAAGGAGACAAGACAAAGTTCTGTCTGTTATTGCAGACTTGAGAAAGCAAGGCAGAAGCCTTGGAAGACCAAGGAAGGCTTGAAGTTTGTAAACTTTGTAAAGGCTGGTAAACAGAGTCGTGCTGGGGGAGTGGAAGGAGATGGACTGTTGGGGACCGCCAGTGACTGAGAAATGCAAGCAGATCTCAACAGCCGAATGCATTCTCCACAGGAAATAGCATCTACCAATCAGAGACCAGATATTGTTGTTTGGTCTACAGTAGCCTGGCTTGTTATTATACTGGAACTTATAGTGCCGTTGGAGGACATAATTGAAGAAGTCTATCAACGCAAAATGAATAAGTACCAGGGTCCGGTGGCAGATTGTCAACAACGGGCCTGGAAAGTGTGGTGTCTCCCAGTGGAAGTTGGATGCCGTGGTTTTGTAGGGCAATCTACGTGGAGGGCCTTGTGGATTGTCGGTGTAACAGGAACTGAGAGACGGCAACTTATTGGACGCCTGGGCAGAGAGGCAAAAGTGGCATCAATGTGGATATAGAAGAAAAGAGAAGAACAGTGGGAAGTCCAACACTAAGACTCTATGTGTTTGCGTGTGAATGAACATTTAATGTGTTGCAGCGAAGGCGGAGAGCTGAGTGGTTCCGGGCTGGGACTTAATCACCCCAGTCGGCGTACCTCTGAAGGTTGTAGTGGACAACGCTGTAACAACCATAGAAGAAAGATCCACCTGAGGACGGGACCATGACGCATCAACTATCATCAGATGTATACAGGTATGTTGTCAATTTTGATAATTTATGTTGAATACTTTTTCTTTTATAGCATTTTTATGACCTCTTCTTTCATAACTTCAGTTTTTATAATGTCAAAAACACGTGTTTTGACATCAATATGCCTATCAGTTTAAAATCGTTTTAAAAAAATCTTTTATATAAAATTGTAAAATCGTTTGAAAAAATCTGTTATAAAAATTATTATTAAATATTTCAACAATTTGATTACTTAAATTTTATTTTTTTTTCCTGGAGTACTACAAAATTGTGACATATACAATGGATTTTAAAAAAATAATTAAGAGATTCCCAAAGATCTATGTTTTAAATTGAACATTTTTATTACCTCTCCTTTCATAACTTCAGTTTATCATAACGTTTTAAAATCTGTTATTAATATGAAATTGTAATTAAATATTTCTACAAGTGATTTCTTAATTTTATCCAATTTCATTAATAATGTGAAAAAATAGGTTTCAAACAGTAAATACACTCATTTAACTATGATGCGTGAAGTATTGCGCAGTGGAACCCCTAGTCGGCCCCTTAATTAAAAAAAAAAACAACGAACAATAATCACATGGGCTTGTGCCCGACATGTGATAATTATTTATCTAAAATCATATACGTTATAATTCAACAGTATTACGTATATGATTTTTAGTACATAATTATTTATTATTAGCGTGTAATTATAACACGCTGAGAGCAAACTCCCTGTGCACTGATCGATCTTTAGATAAATTTTTTTATTAAAAAAGATTTTAAAAACACAAAAATTTGTGTTAAAAAGGCTTAAAACACGGACCTTTGGAAATACTTGTACTATTGAATTGATTATTAAATTAACTAACAGCCATGTAAGTTTATATCAACTGAATCAGATGTATTACTTCACGTGCATTGTCTTATTTGTATGAATATTTCCTAATTTTAAGCATAAAACTCAAACTTATTTTTCAGGTGATAGTGTTTTCTAACAATAAAGGTTCTTATGTAGCATGGTTAATGTACAAGTAATAAACTTACAAATTATGAGGACTTAGTCCTTTTTATTTAGCATTGTAGAAATATGGTGCATGTACGAGTATGTACTGTACTGTACTGAAAAATATTTGAGATATAATGGAGGTTTTTCCCTTTACTTAGTACGAGGGGCGTTCAATAAAAAATGTCATCGGGGCTCGGAAAGAAACAAAAAACGCTTTTCTATGACTTTGTCTTAATGATTTAACTAAAATATTATCTTTCAATCAAATCACATTTCCGTAACATTTTCATTCAATTTCTAATTGTTTTTCGAACACATTTTTGAGTATGACCCTTCGTATACTTGAATACGGCAGATCCTATGATTTGTTGTACTTTTTTTTCTTTCTGATAGATGTTTTTCTAAGTTTAGGAAATGAAACAAGTCAAAGATTGAAAGATCTGGCAAATTTTGTTGGTGTGACTAAACATTAACTTTCTGTTTATCCCAAAACTCCTTTCCTCTTCATGGCCTGTAGGTTTGGACGCCGTCATGAAGATACTTCATGTAGTGAATTCCTCATTCTGTTTCCTTTCTCTGATAAACCTTTCATTGTTTTGCAAAAAAAAAAAATGTTTTCTAGACTCCTCCATAAATTGAATTTCCTACCGGAATATGAATTTGAGCAACAAGACCGCTAATATTTAAGAAAGTAGCATTTAAAACAATTTTATTCTCATGCAATTCTTTGCTCTTCTTAGGCCTTTGTAGTTTTGTCAAGTGCATCTTATTGTAAATTTGTTTTGTGGGCTTAAAGCAAAATGGTTAAAATTTCATTATCTGTTAGAATTTCATACAAACGTGGATAAGTACAATTTTTGATTTTTTTAAAATAATTGTTTGGATATTCCTACACGCTGTTGTTTTCACTCATTTTTCAAAATATAGGGTGACCTTTGAGTATTAAACTTTTTTACTATAAAATGTTTCTTTAAAACAGTATGAACTATCCCCAAAATGATTTTTATCAATTTTGCTATTTGTTTTAAAGTCAATAAAACATTATCAGTGATAATTTGTTGAAATTTCGCAAATTTACATCGGTTGTTGTAAGTCATTGTTGCCAAGGACGGTGTCCATTTTTGATACCCATTATATAATTTTGTTTATTGAAATCTACTTGTTCACATGTCTATAAAACAGGCATTTGTTGCTGTAAATTTCACATATTTCAGTTAATATATTTTTGGGATATAAACAAGTTTTACAGCTGATTTAATGAAGCGTTTAATTTCACTCTAGTTTACTGATTCTTGACCATTCATTTTTAATGCAGTGTCTCGAATAGCCCTTGTTTCAAGCTTCCCACGATGAAATAATACGATGAAAAGTGGTCACACAAACTGATATCAATTCATTAAAGATTCAATAATGAGAGAAAGTCAAGGTTTATGTCATATGACTACTATGTTGTATGTCATCGAGCTAATGACATTATTTATTGAACGCCCCTCGTATATTTAACCTGTGTGTAAAATATCGGCTCTGTACTTCTGATTAGTTTTTTGATTGAATTCAAACATTAACAAGTAAAAAATAATTCTCAAAAATTCAAAGGAAGAGAAATGAATTTTTAGAAACTTTTTTGACAAATAGCAGCTGGATTAAGTGTATTTTATTGAAATCTATCAAAATGAGGTCTATTTTACTGAATTGACTTTAGCCACAGTCATTTAGGGTAATGACCCCATCCTATATTTCCATTTTTTTTTTCTTAAAAAAAGAATCTACAAAATTTTTCCTTTTCGTTTATTCCGATATTCTTTACAATAATGCGATGGTATCAATAATGTATCTCTTTGTCCCAATAAGCTGCTTTTTAAAAATCAGATTTGGGGATAACACAAACCTCTAATCACATCAGAGGTATCTCGTTTCAAATGATACAGAAAACGTGCTTATCAATTTGACTCACAGGTCTTTGAAATCGTCAAAGACCATATTTTCCCCTTCTTGGAAAAGCTTTAAAAAGATATTAAAGTGAGGACATGGATTTAATTGGAAGATGAAGCTAAGAGACCTCTGGAAAAACAAAGTCTGGTCTCTGTCGTATTGACGTGATTACATTATACATATAGATTGTCATGCTATTTTTGTCTATTGATAATTGTACTTGATAATGATATAATGAATAAAAACAGAATTTAATAACTAACTTTAATAACAAGAAAGATTTTCTACATTATTATTGTATTATTTTACGTAATTATGTAATCTTGATAGCATCAGGCACGATTCTTGACTCACGGCTTATAACATTAATCTAACAACATAGTGATTTCAGATGACCAATCACAAGAAATGATTAAGAAAACATTTTCGAATTTCCTTATATTATTGAGGAAGCATTTGTCTTTGATGATAAAATCTAGCTGTTTAAGCTATCGTTAGGAATGATAAAGAACTGAAGTCACGTGTTTTGATTGTATTTATTTTGAAAGGTTGTAAATGGCTTTAAAGTTTTCCCAAAGTTCTTTATTTTCTAAGAATTAGATAACATTTTTGCTAATAGCCATATTACAGGAGTGTAATGAATGACACCCATTCTCTCAAAAGTATGCCACAAAATTATGAATAACCAGAATAGACATTTACATTTCTCTTTATTATCGATAATTATTGATTTTACACATTCACAACTCTCATACATGTATGTTGCTAAAACATTGAGTTTTTGTATCATTACTCCACCCATGCTGCAGGTACCCACTGTAGATCTCTCTTTACATTTTCTGCCACTTTTATAAGTTCCTGAGCTGCACGTGATATGTCGTCATTTACAATAACATAGTCAAACAGATGCCCGTATGTTTCCTCTAGTTTGGCACTTTTGGCAACAACTGATGATATGATGTCCTCCTTAGCGAAAAAGGGAAAAAATGGTTAGGAATTGTTAAAATATAACTTGAAAACACTGTAATCTGCTGAAATTGATCATGTACAATATTAAGGAGGCATTAAGATAGGGAGTAAACTCACAGAACAAGGAATTGAGCTGCCATCTTCGCCGGTGAAAATGGCGTTGTATCTTAGCCGTGTCTCTCGAAAAGAGTTAATGGATGGTGGTTTAATGTAGATGATGAAAGGTTTTATTTCAGATATTCTCAAGTATCTTAAGGCCTGAAATACCAATCTTAAAAACATCATAATATAGAAGGCAACAAATACATTTCAAAATTGTATGAAATGAAAATTTGACGGTAGCATATTTTGAAGAAAGCACTGTTTTGTGTTTAGTTATTCATCATCGAAATCTATTAATATAGCCCTTAAAAATTTTTGATTCAGGAAAATTAGATAATTGTTTGTTGTTTTTTTCGGCATACCATTAGGCTTTATAATTTAAATGCAAAAAAGATTATTTTAATTATATGAGAATTAGGAGAGGAACACGAGTAAAGACACGTGTTTTACATAAATAGTTTAGAATTGATAATTCACGAAGTAAGTGCGGAATTGAAGTATTTTTTTATGATTGGATGTGATATGTGGAAAATTCCCAAAGAGAAGATTGGTCAAAATTGTTATTTAACAATTAGCAAGTTTGGCAATCTATTCTCATGTTTAGATGATAAACACAAATTAGTTGAATATGAGTTAAAGTGATATGAAGAGGTCTTTTCAGATTTCGCATATTTGTATTTTCTATGTCTCAAATACTTTTCAAATCAGTGATGGATTTACAGAGAGACACAAATAAATTATTCAAAAATGTATATTACAAAGTTATATGTTTCACTTCATACAATGCATTTGGTCTTTTGATTGATTGATTGATTGTATGATGTCTTACGTCCCATTCGAGATTTTTTTCACTCATATAGAGACATCCCCATATGCCGGTGAAGTGCTTCAAATTTTGACCTTTACTCGGCACTTACGGCCATTGAGCAGTCAACGCCTGCCGTGTCACGGGCCTAAGTTTTCAAAGTCTCATCCGAAGGACCTGCAACTTTCGTTGAAGGGGCCGAGTGCATGGCGAAGGAACAGGTGTTACCATTTTTTAAAAATCGAAATCACGACCTTTCGATCACAGAGCGAACGCTCTATTGGTCGTTTATTTTATCATCAAGTTTGTAAACTCCGCTTCCTTTAATTTTTCAAAGATAAAAACCTATTGTTGTATTCAATTTTGCAGTTAATTTTCTGAACGTATAACACTTTCAGCAAAGTATAAGAATAATTTTCAAAAATTAACAAAACCAAACTTACTTTGGCACTGGGTGTTAAGATAGGTACCCGACCAGATTTTATTATAGACAATATGGAGTCTTTCCGGGTACCGTATAAATGACCTTTATATTCTCCGTGCTCTACAAATCTAAAAGAGAGAAAATACATTTTTTATTTTCATACAATTCTTTCTAGAATATTTTTATTGATTCTTTCTCTTTAAAATATGGAAAATAGTGCCATCTGTTGATAGAAAAAAATATGAAAGTTCAATTTTTTTTTTTACATTTTTCTTCTATAGAACTTTTGTTTAACTACCTTCGAGCTAATATTGCACTTTCCATTTCACGTCTTGTTACAAAGTGGTATTCACGACCCTGTACTTCGTAAGACTTAGGTGGCCTGGAGGTATCTACAAGCAAATATAACTACACAGGTCTAAGCTGAATTATGCTACGACAGACGATTAAACAGTCATATCAGAGTTATTTGTATACATATTTGACATTTTAGATCATTGTATGCATTTAAAAAAAAAACATACGTACATGCCATAATTAAAGCAATTTCCAATTCAATTTCAGACACAATACATGTAGCTTCTATTCTAACATTTGACCAATTCCTAAATGTCCATATAATATCAGAAAAAGTTGAATGATACATCTTTTTATTACATTGCATGTTTTTTTTACTTCTACCAAGTCCTTAGGACTGAAATAAGATACATATTGTATAAATTTAGTACTGTAAAATCAACTACCATCGAAGAGTCAAAATATTGGAATTTGAAGGAGAAAGTATTGGTTCAAGGAGATTTTATTCCGTGGTTGAAGAAAAGCAGCTTATTCTCACAATTTAACACGTTTACAGATCACAGTGGATCTCTTCATACCATGAAAAACTTAAAATTAACTCTCCATGCAACTAAATGATTTCACTGTATTTTAATTCCTCATTTTGAAGCCACTGTTGGATACTACCTTCCAGTGTGAAAAAAATATACACTATTTCACTTTCATTTCATGAAATGAAAGTGAGCCTGGGTTCTATTTATTAATTTGAATATTATAATTAGGTTTATCATTACCTTAGTTAGGTCCTTTTAAATGCTAGATTTCGCTTTTCTATTCTTTTATAGTATTGAAAGACACAAAAACAAACCAATTTTTATGATTTATATGTTCAGCATCGAAAGCGCAAAGATGCTCAGGTTTTATTCCTATCATAAAAATGTGAATCCCAAGATGAAAAGATTTTGAGAGGTTGAAAACAATTCAGTATTATACCGGTATCTCAAAAGCAGTTAAGGTTTCGTCAAAGGTCAACATGTCTAAAAAATTATTTTTGCTATAGCTCCAAAACCATGTGTGTTAATAAAGTCAAAAAGTTTACAGTTTATGAATATAACATTGATTAATAGATCGAAAGTATCACTTGATAACAAATATTTTTTAAAAGATATTTTTTGAGAAAAATTGTATCAGAAAATGTGCATATTTAAAGAAAAATCCACCTGCTTAATTCTGTCTTTTTTGTGAAAACCATAATTGCAGAAATAATATATGATTATCATTGAAGGGCAATTTGGACGTGAATGGTCTCTGAAAGGCTGTTATTGAAAGCATGACATGTATAAAGACAAGACCCCTATTTGGACAAAATAAACAAGGGGAAACAACTTTCCAGAGGTTATCCAAGTCCAACTTGCCCTTCATTACATTTGGTAAAAGATAAGATCTTTCAGAATAACGTTGCATGAGAGATAACTTGTGTTTGTTTACGATTTCCATCGCTGCAAAGGGTTGGACTTTTATCCTCTATACATGCATTGTATCGATGGAAGAAAGGTTTCATAAACTTTAATTAGGTTCAATTACTCAGAAGTATTACGTTTGAAGATAGATGAAAAAAATAATATGTTTGTATTAATATTACATTCTATAAGTAAATGTAGCAGTGTGTTCTTCATTCAGAAATTTCTCGAGGTTTCTTAATGAAGACACATACAAGGGTCAATGTTTTATGGGACGACTTTGAATTAGTTATATTATGCTGTCAAATGTATTCAAAAATAAGCCAACGTCAAGGATTGGTCGATTTCAAACGTAGACAATGTTTACAGGAGAGGGTGTTTAAGAATGATATAAACAAGAAGGTTCACAGTAATTAATAAAGAAGCAAATACGTACATGGAACAACATCAACAAATTGAGAAGGATCGCTCCCCATTAGGCGTTGTTTTAACTCATTTCTGCCCACGTTAGATACACCTAAATGGAAGAGAAAATTGTCCATAAAGTCATTCACCTTCCCCAGTTGTCTTGCTAAAGAGATTGCCTATGACATCTTAATGTGTCTCTATGGTTTTCAGTAACCAAATTCAATTGGTGCATGTGATATTGATGCCGATGTCGCTATTCCTTGGCAAAGCCATTTAGAATTATTTTGTTCATCAATGAACAAAATTGGTCAGATGCGACAACTCTAAATCGGTGCTTTATTAATGAAAGAGTCTTGTTAATAGGAAAATAAAATTGATCTGGCAGCACATCCTTCATATGTCATTAAATAAGTACCTTTATGCTTTTGAACTCAATAGAAATTCATATTGATGAACGGGTTGAAATTTTCGTTTTCAATAACTTGAATTATGTGCAACTATTCTTTAAATAGTTTTTAACCAAAAGATATCTGGAATTACCAGCCAGTATGAGCGGTCTATTATGGTCGGGATCGGGTTTCATCAGTTCCACTTCTTCATACGTTGGGACGTCACCCAATTCAAATTCTGTGAAATAAAGTATTTTGATGAAATATTATGAAAAGTAACTTCATTACTTTTAACACTTAAGAAACATTTGTGGAACTCATGAAGAAATGATTGACAAGAGAAAACTATATCATACTAATGAAGCTGAGAATATTCACATTTATTTATGGTAATGTAACTTACCTCCATTCTGGACAGCTTGATACATGACCTTTTTCACCCGTTTTGACCTTGAGATTCGAGGACTGACTTTACATGGACTAACAGAACCTGCAGCAGAATACAATGTAATAAAACGTGCCCATATCTCATAAGGAAATGTTTTCTGCTAAGTCATTTCCAGACAATTATTAATAGAAACTATATGTACCTACGTGCTCTTCTGCCTTTAACTTCTTTCTTTGTCATAAGTTCTTGCAGAATCTCTCGTCTGAAAGAAAGGAAATCTACAATTACATGCCTTGAACCAACATGGTGCACGTATCAGTAAAAGAGAACTTAAAATGTAGATAATCAAACTTCATTAGTGAAGGATTTAACCTTTCCTGTAAAAGCTGCGAGGGTATAATTCCCGTCACTCCCTCTGTTTCCTTTTCCGGTCTGGCTTGCCACCATAAGGGGTCTTCTTGAGAGACGATATGCAAAATGTCTCCCCTCTTGAATGACAGACCTGCATTTTGGCAAGGTATCAACGTATCTTCATTTCGGTCGTAGGAAAACAGGGCTTTTACCTTTACCTACAGAGCAAAAGACAGGAAAACTGAGCACACTGCCCTTTCATTGTCATTTCTTAAACCAAAATTAAGACTACCATGTAAACCTTTCTTACATTACTTGCCCGTTTTGAGGGAGGTTCTTGTTGTCGTTGTACCAATTTGAGAGTTACAGGTCCCGTAATACGTGCCTATAAAGTAGTGATTGTTTTCAGTTATATTAATATTTTGTATGGTTCCTTGATATAAATTTATCATTTTATAAGAACGCAAAAACAAATTCCATCATCTTTTACATCCTTTTTAAAATTACATGTATATAAATTTACTTTCATTCAAAGGTCGAATTGATATACCGTAGATCACAAAATTTTCGCGAAACCTTATTTTCGCGAGGTAGACATTATGTCCCTATTAGTTTTATATAATCTTAAGAAATACTAATATACACAAGAATGATATTTTAGAGAGCACACTGTCTTGCGTATAACGCAAAAATAAAGTTTTAGCGAAATATCGTGATTTACAGTTTCAAAGTGAATTCAAATGAAAGAAACTTCAAACTCAGAATCTCTCTCCTGCATATGACCTTTATGTCTCGAAACATATTTAATACGCAAGATTATTCTTTGTTACGAGTATTTTTTGAAACAAAGACAAAAAAGTTGATGTTACAAGAATTTCAACATTCCAACATTCCCCTTTAAAGACATCTTTTCAAGAATTCTTCAACTGTTACAATAACCTTGTTTGTAATCTAACCTATTGTTTGGGTCGTAGTTTGTCTTAAATGATTCAATTTATTTGTAAGGTCACTGTTTTATAGTTATGTTAACTCCAGGGTGTTTCATCTGCATAATCAATGCAAAAATTAAAATTGAGTTTACTGCGGGAGTTTCCTGTAGAGAGAGGATACTTACCCTTTCTATGCACCTGATCCCACCTCTTGTTTTCCACGTTCCATTTTTTTACTCTGTTTTTACGGTTGTTTACTGATTTTATGAGATTTGTCACTATCTTATATTTTTTACATTCAGACTAAATAACATCAGAATAAATTTATAAATTAGAGATATGAGTTTCAAATAATTACCAATAAGTTGGCCATGTCATCAGGATTGCGACCTGTGAACTTGACACCATTAATTTCGTGAATCTCATCTCCAACATGAATGAGACCTAATACAGAAAAAAAAACGTTTAACAAAATATTTCTACAATCACAAACTTCCTGAAATGTCGGAAAACTGGGGTTACTACACTTTCTTCAATAATGTCATTCACTAGAAGACACACGTTTTCTGAAAAGATTTTTAATTGCATTTCCTCTCTCATTGAGGCTTGGAGTGCAATGCACGGAATAATAAGTTTGATTGTTAGGGTTTTTTTTCTTCTAAAGTAATAGAAAAAATCCATTACCACTTCTATGTGCTGCGCCACCATGCAATATCCGGGCAATTTCTATGATTCCTGTATCATCGTTCTGTTGTATTGTAACTCCCTGCAAGACAATGTCTTCGCATTATATGCACTGTCATCGGGCTTCCTAATTATAACAAACTTATCAGAAAGGAACTTTTATATTATATATTTATATTCTATTCAGTGACAAAAGCTTACCAATGGCTCATTCTTTTTCACCAGTTGAACAACTTTGATGTTACTGTCATCGGTGTTTCTTTCTTGTTTTGAATTACAATTTTCAATTTCATAATCACGTTTGGCAACTATATCATGGGTATATAGAAGAGCCTGAAAAGACGCTGACATTAGATGTTTTTTATCAAAACCGACCTAGAAGCATCCATGTGTCGTAAGTACAGGATTTTTGACATCAATGAAGCATACGGAGATAAAGAACAGAATACTCAAGATAAAAAGTCAAGAACACAATACAAAATAGGAGCAGAGTAAACACGGACCTCCAGAACATCAGAGGTTGGATCAGGTGGGATCAGGTGAGGTGCCATGGAGGAGTGAGCATCTCCTGCCGACCGGTCACACCCGCCGTAAGCTATTTGTCATGATCGACAAATAACGGAAAAATCCTTCGTTAATTCAGTGTATAAATAATGGACTAACAATTAGTATGAAAAACGTCAGTCAGCATTTGACCAATCATAAATTGTATTTGCTGACAAGGTCATTGTATCGACCATACAACTTCCCAAATGATGACTTTCAACGAGACTGCTGATATTCTTGTTTCATCAACTTGTTTGTCAATAATTTATCTCGTTTTAGAAATCTTTTATACATACGTAGAGCATGCTCTTGCGTATCGAATCAACTGAGAGGTACAAAAACCGTATGCAGGTGATGAAGGTATATTGCTGCATAAGGAAGGGAAGGTGACGATTATAAAAGTTAAAGTCATCACTTTATCATAATTTATCTTCAGATATTAATCAGATATAAGTCTTTTCTCTTTATAATTTCACTTGAACCCATTTTAAAACATACATATGCAGGAAATGTTAAAACGTTACCTAAACAGATCAATTGACAAGAAAAGCTGTTCTGATTTCAATGGATTCTGAGCTAAGAAAGTAAACATGTAGATAGTTTATTCATTTGCGTTTTTAATTCAATTTTTCATATACATGTAGTATTTTCATTAGTTGATTATAATTTTAATTGGTCCCTGATTAGAGAATTCTATGAACACCTGACGAGTGAAATCTAAACTGAATTTATGAACAACCCATTTTTTACTGAATAAATTATGTTATCTAAAAAGATTTTAATTCTGCATCCATTAACTTATCAATTTTCTAATTTTTTCAAAATTAAAAAAGAAAAGAAATAGAATAATTAGTATGATATTGAATGTTGACAAAGGCATCCATTTTATCAAAAAACTATTTCCTTGATATCACTTGTTTATAAAAGTGGTTCGTATCTTTCTGGGCATTACAATCTCCGTGAGTGCAAAGTTCTACTATAATTGTATTTTGAAAATCCAGACTCGGTTTCTGGAACTACTTATGTATAAAACCAACATTTACAGTGCAAAGGCGAGACTTTTACGTAACCTAATAACAAAAACCTAATCAAAAAAATGCAGAGACGATAATAAAGTTACATAAGGTGTATTAAATATTGATCTATTTGTGTGAAGCGGTTCTCTAACCATTAATTGTTAAACAGAAAAAATATAACATTGTCTCCTTAATTAAGTCACACAGGATTTTTTACCATATTACTTCCATTAACTTTGTTCAATAAGTATTTCCTCTCTGAACCGACAAATAAATCTAAACGGCTATTTAATTTATTGTCATGCAACGTCTGTAAAAAGTTTAACTATTTATGTCATAGTAATGCAATAGATTTAAAAGATTTTTTAAGTTGCATTGATTTTGACAAATGATTCTGGGATGGTAGAAGTTATTCCAGGAGCTGAATTCTTTATGCTCTGTTAATAGTCCATGCTCAGAACTACAGAGGAGTTTGAATCAAATTTTTTCACGAGGGTACGTGATTATCTTTAAAGAGGAATAATTAAAACCGATTACGAATGGGAAATGTGACCTTTGTTATTTTGCAGTTTGGTACAGTAGCTGGAGACCAAAGGGTTTTTAATGAAATGAGCCGTTGTCATTTTTGTTGACATTTTTGAATACAGAATCTTGATGAATTGCTTTCTGTTAAAAGAAAATATATGAATAGATTGTTTACTACATTATTATAATGCAACACAAAACAGTTAGAATGTTTTTAGAATGTATAGTTGCATATTTTTTTTTCCTATGTTGTTTTTCATGCAATAACTACAAGAATCTCTCAGACAATTCCAAATTTTCAAAATTGCAATAACAGTAGATAATAATAAGAAGAATAATATGTATGCGTTTCTTTAAAAATCTCTATTTTATCAACGTTTGACAAAAATATCTAATTTTTTCTATGCATGGATCTACTGAAATTGTGAGAAAATTTTCAGAATATAAAAAGGTTGTTTACAGTTGTGATGTGTTTCCTTAGATAGAACACACCTGAATACATTGTATTTGATTATATTAAATGCAAATTGGCTCTTACAAGACACATATAAAAAAAATGATTGTCGAAAATATAACTTTGAGAGAGTACCTTTATTGGGAAGTAGACACATATGGTATGCATTCATTGATTTAATCCGGGATGCTGTACATTTTAAAGACATGATACTTAAGCCTCGTTGCAATGAGATATGCACCATTCGTTTGGCACCGGGGCACGCATACATAGATATTCGTTGAGAATACCTACAGGTATATTTGAATACCTGTAATTATGTACACATCTCTCAGAGTAAATGACATACCTGTACACTGGGTTTAGACAAAATCTCCATCAACTCCTCAGATAACTTAGAATCATCGTTGCATCTTCGAATATCACAGAAAATCTGTAATTAAAATTTCAATTAACCGAGAAACTGTTGAACAAATTACATGAGGTCTGTATAGAGTTCTTAAAATGCCATAAAGAGTTCAAATCGGATACCACAGCGGACATTAAAAGGTCAATAAAAAATTGGAAACACTCTCCAAGGAGGACATTGTCACGCAATGGACAGGAAAGTTTCCTTACAAATTGGCGATAAAATTGTTGAAATAATTCAAGAAGGACATTGCTGCGTGCAAGAAGTAGCAAAATAAAAGGATTATCCTTACCACTCCATGGATACGATCAAATAAACAATTTATTTATCTCCCTCTCGGCGAAAGAAAGAAAGGAAAGAAAGAGATTGAAATACGAAGATAGAAAATTCTTGTTTGATGGCCAAGAAAAAATATGCTGTGGTTTTTTAAAATCTTCTTTAATGACAAGGAGCGAACGTCAGATGTGACTGGACAACAAAGGATGCTTTCTCACACATAGCACCTGATCCCAACCTTGTTCTCAGAGGTCCTCATTAACTTTACTAACAAAATGTTTTCTTAAGGTGGGTTTTTGACCATGATCACTGTTCATTATCTTGCATTTTATTCAGAATCAATTATTTAAATTTATAGCTTGGTTGTGTTTGATTTATTACTTGTTTTATGATTTATAGTAACAGCTTGCTTTTATTTCACGTACAAATTATTGGTTCCTAATCCATTGTTTTTAGCAGTATAGATTTCAACTCATTTTTATACCGCCATTAAACGGAGATTTATTGAACACATAAAATGATAGAACAAAGAGGTCTAAATGATTTCCTTGCAATACAAAAATTATTGTACTTTTATATGTTTTGTCATTTTCCATAAACATTGCAATGATGGTTAATTTCAGGGTTCCATGGCTACAGTGTTTAACAGCATACACCAAAACGATGCAGCACTTTCT
>PRKT01000010.1:877686-901230 GCA_003671525.1 Saccostrea glomerata | reverse complement strand
TGGGGGGGGGGGGGATAAATGAACAATTTACAATGCGATTAAACGTTAATTTTATGCATTAAATTGATGAAAATAAAGATAATGACTGATGCATGGAGACTTACATTTGCTGCAAGAGCGACGGCTGCCAGTGACACTGGGCGAAGTTTTCGATAGCTTAAAATTGATATACTCTTATAGGACTGAAATGGAAAGTCGTTTTTAATATCATTGAATATAGAATGATAAAACATAATAATTATCTCTTATTTTACCTCAATTTAATTGTTAGCTACATGTACATTTACAAGAGCATTAGTTACCAAAAGACAAGTCGTAAAGAATATTAATATGATTTGTTTTCCTTGTGTTTATGTAAAACATTGGTATTTCATAACCAAACAATACCTCTGAGAGAACATTTACAATAGCTTGATATTATCTTTGACTGCATGTAGTTTTGTGTAAAAGAATATTTAGAGAAAGATAATGAGTGAAAAAATATATCAATTAAGACAAAATATATGAATTTTAATTTTGAGTGATGTTACGTGTATAATATCATTTTACCTTCATGGTAGCCTGTACTTCCTTACGCCGCAGGAATCTTCTAAGGAACGCCACATCCTCCTCCTGGACGGTAAGCTGGGACTGAAGGTGAGGTAGATATTCCAGCAGGGTCTGGGCGTCTGAATGAATCATACTAAGTGCTTGTACTTCTTAATTTATAAATGAATATTGAACGTGTTCACAAAGAATAAGGGGATGCACTAAGAAAAGTTATCAGCTATTTATTACATTGTATAAACCCTACAATTTAGATAACATGATGAACTTTTATGCTTTTTAGTAAATATCAAGGTCCAAAAGGTTCAAGATTGTCTAATGATCTGTGAGAGCTGGAGTATCATAAGTTTCGCTTTTAAATTTGATAACAATCGTCCTTAATTTGAGGTTAAAACTCTGAAAAAAGGGGCAGGCATTTTCGAATTTTAGAGAAATACTTCTTGTTCAAAATCAAAATGATTGAATAAATGTTGACTGCTGAAAGTCAACGAGAACGGAAATGTGAATATAATACAGGCAGTTTTTGTATGGTTTCAATTCTTTCAAATAATTTTGGAGAATGAACGGTGTGCGAAATGGATCAAGAGTCCTAATCTTGTAGGAGATTATGTGTCTATCACTATTTCATACAATTTCTACTTATCTGTGTAACTTATATGCAAGAATATCAGCATCAACATCATTTCGTAAGTTCTGTGGTTGATACAATGGCCTTGTCATCAAATACACTCTATCATTAAGTCAAATGCTGACTGATTTTTTTCTACTAATATTAGACTATTATTTACGCAATGAATTGTCGACGGATTTTCTCGCTATTCCCGATCATGACAACCCTAACAAAAAAATACTATAGTAAACTATAGTTAAGGACGTTCGATCCTGAGATTTTGAGCCTATTTAGTCAGGTCCTTTATTTATAAAATTCTTGATCATTTTTAAGTTCTAACATTAAATCTGAATTCTACAGCGCAAATTTAACTATATCCAATGAAAAAACCGCAATTAAATTCCATTCAAGTAGAATTAAGCTAGGGACTATATTTTGTGGCGAAAGGTTTTTTAGACGAAAATGATCAGTTTTCCCATTTTGAACTATAACAATACTGTTAATTTTGGATTCCTATTTTTCCATCCTGGTTGCACATAAAGATGTTTTTTGCAGTGAAATGTGTTATACTGGTTCTGAAATGTCTATTAAATTATATCTTATGAATTCTATCAACAAAGTGTGACAAAAATTGTCAATATATTCTGAAAATCCGGGAAAAAATTGAGCCAATTTTAACGTAAAATTGACACTTTTTTAGTAATATCTGAAAATTTACATCATATACCCCCACTTTTGATGTTCTTTTCTAAATATTCAAGATAAATTTGACCTATTTGCTTAAAATCAGAAGAAGTTTAAGACTTTAAAATAATTTTCTTGCTTATTAAATTTTCAATGCCAGAAAAATCACTTTTTATTAGTGCAGAAAGGTCAAATAATTGATTATGCAAAGCAATTTTAAACTTTTTCTTAGTCACAATTTTTAAGTGTCTTTTTTTAAACAAACTTAGAGTTGTTTTTTGTTTCATGCTTTAATTGGATAAAAATTTTAAGGGAAAACGTCAAAAATTTAATTTTTGATTAAGACACAAATTTCAGTGCAAAAAGGTCATATTAAATGTACTGTAGCGCCAAAAGAAGCTTATTGACCCCCATTTTTTGATTTGAATTTTAATTAAGCTATGTATTTAGAAACTAAAAATATACTTGGCAAAAAAAGTTTAAGACTTTAAATATCAGGATTGAACTATAGTTTACTATTGTTAACTATAGTACCAAAGTTAAAACTTTGGAACTTTGATTTACTATAGTAAAAACTTTAGAACTTTGATTTACTATGGTGAAAACTTTGAAACATTGATTTACTATGGCGAAAACTTTGGAACTTTGATTTACTATGGTAAAAACTTTGGAACTTTGATTTACTAAAGTAAACTATAGTTTACTTTAGTATTTTTTGTTAGGGAAGGAACACACTGCAGATGTGACTGGTTGGCAGTGGATGCTCACTCATCCATGGCACCTGACCTCATCTTTGATGTTTAACAGGTTTTCTTTGCTTCAAAATTTGTATTGTTTACTGAAGTTTTGAGTTTGAATTCTGTTCGGTATCTCCATATATTTCATGCAAGTATTTTGTTCGGGTTTTTAGTGCCTTGTTACCGAGGGTCATCAATTATAAAAGTAAAGGCGTTCTATTATCATGAAGAAGGTTTCTCTGTCCAATGCCTTAAACAGTTTTGAAGATTGCATAAATTTAAAAGATAAGCAATTTTGGTTGAAAAATTATCCAATATCTTTGGAGGATATACTCTGGTAAAATGAAAAGACATTTTTCGCTTTCTAAGGCAAAGCATTTCCATGTTCAAACAGAGAATTAAGTATAAGCATTTAGGTTTTAAAAGTTAAAATCATTTCTTGTTGACATGATATCAATAGAAAAGGGTTGGAAAATGTCAGAAACTTTTAATGTCAAAAGATAAAAAGTTGTTTTTTTTTAAATTCGTTCCACTTACCCGGATCATGATAGTTGCTATTGATTGGTAGTGTCATTGGCATATTGACGCATGCTCAGTCTTCTCATCTACAAAGATACAAGTTGATTGTTTAAGTGCAAAAACAGATGAAACCATCCATCTAAAATAGATTTTGATCAATTCTCACCGAAACCACACATTTAATGTGGTCGTTTTTGTCCAAGCGCAATCAACTCTTGACATTTTACCCACATTATGAAACAATCGCCATTAACTCTCTAATACTTTTAAGGGACCCTCGTCATTAGAAAAAAAAGCAATATAGACAAGAAATAAAAGATTTCCAATGTTTTAATTATTCGTCTAAAGCGTTCCTCCAGCTTAATGTAAAACACATTACGTCTGTGGGGACCACCCGATTGATGGTGGTTCCTTTCCTGGCAGCAGATTTTTTCTCCCTTTGTTTCTCCAGGGGACATAACCAATGATGGACTCGTTAAAATGCATTACAGAAAGCATTTGTCAAATCATAGCTATCATTCATAAAACATCTAGTGAGTGATGAAGAGAGCCAGGGATACTTTATTGATCGTAAAATCGTAACCACTTAAAGGAATTTAACGTTTTAAAGTAGAAGTAGGGTATTACAAAAGAGCAATAGCCACATTTATCATTCCATTTCCTTTACAGTACTTGGTCAGATTTTTAGGGGATCAACTTAAGAACATGAGCCAAGTATAAAATAACTATATTTGCTTTTTTTTCCTTTTTAGTTATAATCCTTTCAATAATTTGTTCCAAAAAGTTGATATTTCTAAAACTATGTCAATACATCCCCAAAGGAAGTATTTTTATCTTTGAAATACTAGTATGCTAAAAACAGATATTTTTCATTGTTATCATCTTTGGTAAATCTTAATTACTAGTGTGAAGATTGAGATTAAATAGCATATATTTTCAATTTGTTTTGGTTACAATTAAGATTTTGTTTAGTTTACAGATGAGATAAAATAAGATTGGAAGATGAAATACAATGGTTCGTAAAGGGGTACAAAAACAGACAAGAGCCTTAAAACTTAGGACTTTGATTGCAGTAAGTATCAAGAAGACAAAAACATACAAAGGGATATCCAGAAACCGAAAAGATACGATAAACAATGAAAGGTAAACAGACAACTACGGACTGTATAAAGAACTGCTGTTGAAATGTCATGTAAGCAATGCAAAACAAGATAAAAAAAACAATGATACCTGAAACTTTTAATCACAAAAAATAAGCAACAAAATTTTCCAAACTCTTGATATCAAACATAAAAAATATATAAATTCAGGACTCCATTAAAATATATGGACTGTTAAGTTTAGAACAAGTCAAGTCTGAAACTTGAAAGCAATGGTATAGACAAGAAACAGGCAAAAGAGGTTTCTGAATCTCTGTGACAAGAGAAAAGAAATACAAAAGGGAACAAATTAAACGTATTTGAATCCAAAACTATGTCATACTGGCAATCAACAATTTCATGCAAGAGAATCTGGAATAGGGATAAAAATCCACCATTTCAGCCATGGAATAATTACATCTTTATAATACAATGAGGAACAGGTAGAATAATTGAACACTGAGTCCCTCCTCAAAAATTCAAAAGTTAATTAATCGTTTCTCTTAATTTGTGATTTCTCTTTTGAGTTTATGCCCATTTATTAACCTTTTCATGCTGCAGACCGCTAAATTAGTGGAAATTTTATCCTTGAAACAATTCAAGGAAATCTTCCGCACAAAAGATTGGTAATAGGATACGCGAACTTCCCAAATACAGAAATAGGTCTGTATGTCTGGCCCTGAAGAACCAAACTGATCATTATGTACAAGTTTGATAAATGACAAAAGAAAAATATAGCAATTTGCAGACATCTAGATGAAAAGTATAGTTAATTTCCATTCAAGACGGCAGGAAAGTGAGCATTCCTTTTTCCTTATAGTCCCATAGACACAGGGTCAGATAATGATCTTTCTTTACAAAAAATGCGCCAATAAACCTAACACCCAAATAAGATGGAGTAGTTATTGCAAAGCATGGCAAGATAACTTTTGCAAATGTCAATAGCAAGTTTGTCGCTTCCTGGAATCGAAGAGGGTTTATGTTTTATGTCACATGGTGTCACAATGAATTTATTGTTAATCTCTTCCCAGATAACTCAGTGGCTCACAATGTTTGTGTTTTTTCTCTCTAGTTACCGATACAATAACATTTGACATTTGCATGTTAAACCATAAACATGGGCACGCTGTCTGCCGTCACATAGCTACAAAAGATGCCGTAGTTCGAAACGTCTGTCATGGTTAATATGAACTCATACTCCAGGGACATAGACTAGTAAGAGAGATAAAATATTTTTGGGAAGCATGTTGCTCTTTTTATTGGTCAATAAACCGTTTCTCGAAGGTCCAATGCTGCGGAACTCGACGGAAATTCTTTGATAATTGAGCAGTTCTTTACCACGAACATGATCAATTGGCAGCGACAGTAGTATATGTCACAAGTTTACACAAGATTAAACAACCAAGCCGCGCAGACTCATAAACGGAAAACAGTAAATAATGGCACACAAATTTGTCGTTACAAAATCATGTTTGCGGAAGGAACTTGGCGATGATAAGATTTAATCCATGAATGGAAAAACAAATTGGCTTTTCTGCGGTTCTTCTTTTAGCGCTGCAGAACATGCAAAGATGCAAACTACGGAAAAGATGAGGACGAACATTATTTATTTAAAGTTTAATAATTACTCTCAAGATTCCGGCTCCCTCAAAGGAAATGTGTTGTCGGAAGTAATAAGATTTTTGTAAGTTAATCTAAAATCATGCATACATGATTAGTTTCTTTTATATTATTTGACGATTTGCTTTTTATATATTTTTTTTTTACATATTTAGAATAAACCACATTCATTTCAATAAAAAAACCTATCTTTATTAATTAATAAATAAAGTTAACATTTAAGGAGAAAAAGATTTCATAGTGTTATGAATAAAGAAATAAATTTATCTCCAAAACGTTTCTAACATGAATTAAAATCTCAAAGAACGAATGATTTCTTCTTCTTGTTTTTGTCACATGTACTGTTCCTTTTAGAAAATCAGCTTTTAAAACAAATTTTGAACAACGTAATTCAATTCAACATGCAAAAGTTTTGAAAGTTTTTTCTTACTATGACTGTTTTTTTCCAAGTATTTTTACATGACTACCGAGTTTGTCGCAAGCTACAGTCAGAGTGAATTCTCATTGAATTGATCTTGAATTATGACATATATTTTAGAAAAATTACTAGGCTTTAATAGAGGTTTTGTAGGTGGATGGTTCAAGCAAGATCCAGCCTCAAACTTTAAAGGCAATAATAACTTTGCTTAACATTTCATCAAATGTAAGACAAGGGCCTATCGAGTGATGTCTTAAAAACAAAGGTTAAAGCTACTTCTTCAGGCCTCTCTAAGGTTTAGCAGATATCTAAATTCGACAGGTTAAATGGTAGAAGTGAAACATTGGTTCTGATTAGAGAAAAAATGTACTAGGACACAAAATAACATACGATTAATCCTTACCTCTTAAGAGGGAGTTTAAACATATTTTAACGGTTTCTATTCGTCGATCTGATCTGTGTTCATTTGACTGAAGCAGAATTGGAAATTGTAGTACAACAAATTGATGTACAAATCGATCTGAAAACGAGGCAATCCAAGAAACTCTCTGGTTTTTCATATCTAATTCTAGTATTGTACATCGTCAGGGGAAAACATGAAATGAAATTCCAAATTTCATGCTTATAACCACGGGAGTTCTTTGTGATACATAGCGGGCTGAGAAGGATAAATAAGACTTTATTGTTCATCTTTTTGCATTTTATCTTCTTATGAATCGGAATTTTAAACATTAATCGATGCTGATGGTTCATGGAAGAAATTTGCTTTGGACTTTCTTGAAGTAAGTATTTGACACAACGTCGCGTATTCCAAAAGCAATAAAGCACTTACTTCGAGTTTTGCTTCGATGTTTTAAAAATCGCCTGTCTTCAATTTAGCTACCTACTTCAAACTTGTAAAATTAAACATTCTATGAGAAATTGATGATACAAAAACTTATTCTCTTACAACATGTATTTTAAATTATTCCTTTGACAGAGAGTAAAGTTTAAATAGTAAATATATCTTTAAAGAATACTACTCATGATGCTGGACTTTTTTTTATTAAGTCCTAAATCTAATAGGTTAATTTTGTACTTACCAATTCTTCGGAACTTTGAAAATGACGTCAACAGTCCACACGTGAATGACAAACAGCGGACATCTAAACGCGAGGTCTTCGACTCATCTGTTTCAATCATGAACGTGAGCGCAATACCTAATACCAAACTCAGGAAAACGCTTGTATTGATTTTACAATGGACGGAAGCACGGCAGTCAGGAGAGAAACTAAACAAGTCTAATATTAATGCAGTTAACGACATCCGTCACCCTTTCGAATCAAACATTTAGTCCAATCACGATCAAGGATTTCCCGCTTTATGTAACTAGTCACATCAATTTAATTTAATTAATTTCATATCGGCACCGAGCACAATTAAGTTAGGGAAATTAATTCGAAAAATGCACCTTTTATTGGGAAATTGTATAAATAAACTTATTTTGTTGATGATTAGAGATACCATGCATACTGCCAACTATTGCAATGTCAGCATAAACATACAAACATACTTGAAAATCGAGACTAAAATCAGTGAGCTGAATTTTTTTAACTTGATTTTTTTAATTTAGGTTTAAACTTCTTTATTAAGTAATCACCTTGGAAAACAGGTAAAATCTCATTTG
Organism: Saccostrea glomerata; assembly: GCA_003671525.1. Taxonomy (NCBI): domain Eukaryota; kingdom Metazoa; phylum Mollusca; class Bivalvia; order Ostreida; family Ostreidae; genus Saccostrea; species Saccostrea glomerata. The sequence continues at coordinate 893,291 of PRKT01000010.1, read as the reverse complement.
ACTGACATGAATTATAAATCTGGAATGTTCTGGTATAATTTTTTATAAAGAAAGGTTTTAATGAAAAAGAAAATTTAAAACATCACGAATTTAAAAAACTGAATTTAAAAAAACATATTTGCAACAAATGCACTAATCGAATTTGAAAATGACAACATATCTAATTTTATGAAACAAGGTTTTCAAAAAAAAAAAAATACTGTCGGAATTCCGACGGAAACTTATTGTGCTACTTCATAAGCCGACCTGTATTTATTTACTTTAGAGAAAAACTCAATTTAAAAAAATCCAAGTGAGAAGAAAACATTTGCTCTGACCTTATCCTCGACATTTATAAATATCAACCTCGATTTATCAGATAATAATCGTTACTTCCAATTCTATTGCAACTCGTTATATACAAGTCATATTTAGATTTAAAAAAAAAAAAGGATACCACGGTTAATTTTTCGCTTTTATCTGCATAAAGTATTTATTTTTCCCAAATCAATTTATACTCAAGAGCATGCTCCGAGTCTGAGTATGATCAGTTTTATAGCTTAGATACATGCGCTCTACATACAAAATTGCTGGTGTTACGGGATTTCAGCAAACTATATAAATCTGTGGAAGAGCGGACCTCCAAAACATCAGAGGTAGGACCAGGTGTCATGAAGGAGTAAGCATCCTTTCCGACCGGTCACACTCGCCCTGTGCTCGTTGTCATTAATGGGAAAAACGGATTAATTGGTATGCAAATCAGAGTGTAAATAATAACCTGAATATGAGTATGAAAAAGTCAGTCGAGATTTGACTTATTTATAGGTTGTACATGTATGTGCTTGCAAAATCGTTGTATCGACCAAAAACCTTGCTGAACGATGGCTTGAACCAAGACTGTTGATATCTGCCCTCATGTTTGTCAAAAGTTTTCTTCATATTAGATTTTGTCCGTACGTAGACCATTTTCTTGAGTATCAAATCAATTTTATTTAAAACTCACCGGGATATGAAAATAAATTGAATTAAAATTAAATTGACAATTCGAAACGCTTTTACACATATACAGTACATCCATACAAACCCAAAAAAGATGAACTGGTGGTCATGGAAAAACGTAAAAGGAGTTCTGGAAACAAAAGAAAAGATATTGTCTTTCCATCCCAAATCTGCCCTCACGGTGTAACTGAAAAAACAAACAACTGAAATCCTTTTGCACATCTTCAGGACAAAATAAATGGTATTCAAAATGATAAATTGGCTAGTGTGTTAATTGTTGGAATAATTATTTTAATTGCATTTTAGAGAAACTAAAATCAAATTTTTATTGAGCATACTTGGATAACCTGTATATGTGCAAACGCGTTTGGAATTGTCATTTTTATTTCAATTTATTTTCATATGTGAAGTGCATTGAAGACCAAGAAACGTTATGCACACTTTTCTATAAAAATCATGTTTTAAATTTTTTTTGTAGAAGCCAGGATCCTTTTAAAGTCTCGCAATCTTAGTTTGTATCTGTTCAGTATCTTCAATCATCTATCCGCGCTGAAACAATTAGTTAAGACAAATCATTATTTGGTATGTTAATCGGTAAAAACGTTCATATGATATCCAAATTCGACTTAGATAATGAGATAAATCAATTCTTACTATCACAAATTCTCTGAATCCATACAAGGTCTATCTGATGTTAACCAATTGAATTGTCTGGAAAAATTATTGCATTCGAGAAATTACGATATTGAAATCGGTATCTAAATCGGACTGATCAGCCATCGAATCTTTGTTGTCGATCTGAATGTGTAACTCGGATCATTCCACGACAAAACTGCCTTTTAGTCTGATTTCATCAGTGAATGTATTTCTAAGGATTACGTGAATATAAAAGATGTAACTGGGCAATTTTACATCTTTTATACAGTTTAATTTTCGTATGTGGGTGGGATGCAAATATATTTTCAAGATCTGAATGTCCCCTTATAGTGCTTAGGAGTACTTTAAAAGACAGAATTTCAAAACTTAACAGCACAATTGATAAGTAGTAAAGAAAAGATTTTGGTATGTTTCACTTGAATCAAAATTTCAGAACCTGAATCATTTTAATTTACTGAGTAATCTCTCAAATAGCATACGCATGCTAGCAGTTAACAAATTATAGAGAATTTCTAGGTCGAATTAGGTCAGGAAGCAAACTTTACAATAAGTATTGATCAAAGTTTCTTTGATAATTAACCAATAGGATATATGAAAGCACGATAAGATTATGTATATAAAGATGTATAATGATCATGAATGAAGAAAAATAAAGAAATAAAAACATAAATTACATGATGAACATTGTTGTATAATTTAGTTAGTTTTTGATCATGCACGCTGTGGATTATAATAGGCGTTCTCTGTAGACAAAAAAATAAAAGCCTTTCAAATCGCACACTTCTTTATTGTAGGCCATTTTATTGCCAAGTATTTTTGAAGCATTTTCTCAATAGAGAGGCAGCTATGAGTATAAGTTGAATTAAGATGCAATAAAAATAATATAATTCGAACAATTACATGTAACACAGTAAGTAATTTATCGTTTTGATTATGATTTGTTGTAATGTTTATCAACATTTAATTTGTATGTTTACATACCTGGCATTTTCCTAAATTTTGTATGTATTTCAGAGCTAGAGTTTTCTTTTGTTTTTAGTTATATATCATAATCTCAAGAGTTATCTTTCTTATTTGTAATTTGGAGTTACTTTTCCTAAAATCCTCACTTCCTGTGTTCATTTCCTGTGTGACCCACACATGGAGACCATGCTATATTTTCTTCATTTTTTGACTTGAGCTGCCACACACTGTAAGTAAACCTGTGCTATTTTTGTTTATTACGCGTATACTTATTATATCTACAGTCTTTTTGTATGAAATGTGTGTAATTTGTTTTTTATGAAAATCTACTGTTAAATCTAGAAAGTATGGAAGCCCGTTATTGTCATAATCTTAAAACATAAAACTGGAGTACGTTCTTAACATTTTTCTATGGAAACCCATTGTGTCAGAACTTTATATTTTGGTTTAATAGTGAATCTTTTTTCTATTTATCTGTTTGGATATTGTTTATTTACAACTTACACAGTTTATGCTACATCTGTAGTTATATAGTGACAATATTTATCATGTAATTGATGAGTAATTCTTTGCTTTTGTTTTGTTTCAGTTCTTTACCGTTATCACAATAAATCTATGCACTGATTGTTGTGTGTGGTTAACTATCTGCAGTATACAGGCAGAATATTTGTTTTGTCCTAAAGATTGTACCGGTAGTAATTTTTATTTTCTTAGTTTTTACCCTTAGGCAGATTTTGGATGAAAAGGCAATATTTTTCTTTGGAAACCTAGTTTCTAGAACTTGCTGTGGCCATCAACTCGACATTTAGATATATCGAAGACGTATTAACAATTGTAATTTCCATTCCTACGTCGATACGATATATCCTGGTGAGCTTGAGATAAAAGATACCACAGAGTCTGACATATCTGTTTCATACTTGGATATTTTACTTGAAAAATACGTTAATGGTAATCTAACAACCAAGCTATGTGATAAACATGATGACTGTTATCAAATAAATGCAATTTATCATTGAGTCAAATGCTCACTGATTTTTTCATAATAATTGTTAGTCCATTATTTCTACACTAAATTGGCGACGGATTTTCCGTTATTTCCCGATCATGACAAGGAGCACACAGTGGGTGTGACCGGTCAGCAAGGGATGCTCACTCCTTCATGGCACTCAATCCCACCTTTGATGTTTCGGAGTCTGTGTTTGTTCTGCTCCTATTTTGTATTGTTTAATGGAATTTGATATTGAATACTGTTCGTTATCATCATATCCTTCTTACAATTTTTTTCATGGCGTCCAATTCATCTTTTTGGATATGTTTGGATGTCCTGTATATGTGCAAAAGCGTATGCAATTTTTATTCTATTTATTTGCATAGAGAAAGTGTATTGAAGATCAAGAAACGAAATGTACAATTTTCTATAAAAATCATGTTCTAAATTTTTTTGTAGATGCCAGGATCCTTTCAAAGATTCGTCAACATAGTTCGTATCAGCTCAATATCTTCCATCATCTATCCGCGCTGAAACAATTAGTGTAGAAAAATCATTATTTGGTTTGTTAATCAGTAAATAACATTTATATAATATCCAAATTCGACTTCAATAATGAGATAAATCAATTCTCACTATCACAAATCTTCTGATTCTATACAAAGTCTGTCTGGATTTACCAATTGAATTGTCATGAAAAATTAATCCAATCGAGAAATAACGATATTGAAATCATTGACTGGACGGAATAAGCCATTGAATCTTTGCTGTCGGTCTGAATGTGTAACTCGGATTATTCCACGACTTTACTGCCCTCAAGTTTGATTTCATCAGTGAATGAAATAGGGATACAAGATATTTCCAAGGATTAAATGAATATAAAAGATGTAACTCGGCAATTTTACATCTTTTATGCAGTTTAATTCTCGTATCAGGGGATGCATTATATTTTCAAGATCTGAAAGTCCCCTGTCACTGCTTAGGAGTATGCCAGCGTACTTGAATTGACTTAAATTGTTTCAAAACTTAACAGCATAATTGATAAGTAGGAAAGAAAAGATTTTTGGTTAGTTTGAATTAAAATCATTTCAAGAGCTGAATCCTTTTGATTTACTGAGTAATCACTCATATAGCACACTTATGCTTGCAATTCACAAATTATAGAAAATTTCTAGGTCGAATTAGGTTATGAAGCAAACTTTACAATAAGTATTAATTAGAGTTTCTTTGATAATCAATAGAACATATAAAATCACGATAAGCTTATGCATATTGGGTAGTATACTGATCATTGATTAAAAAAGTGTTTAAAACTATACTGATCATTGATTAAAAAAGTGTTTAAAAACTTAAAATACACCATGAACATTATTGTATCATTTAGTCAGTTTATAAGATCATTCACATAATGGATAATAAAATGCATTCAATGTAGATAAAAAATATATATTAACCATTTGAATTACACACTTCTCTATCGTAGGCCCGCTATATCATTGGAACAAACAATAGAAATAGGATTATTACTCTTATCGTATTCTGATATCCAATATCATGTAGCTACATCTTCATTTGAAAAACGGCATCGGTAAACATGTACATGTAGATATATTTCTAAAACACTGATTTATACTGTCACTGCAATTCTTGAATCTAGATCGTAATATCAATATCATCGGCTACTAAGACTATTCACGCTCTTTTTCTGCAAAACATCGAGTAGGAAAATATGCTGTGGTTTAGGACAGTTTTAAAGGGGGTCTTCACAAGTCTGTTTGCCACCAAGTGATGCTCAGTAGATTTTGGACGATTTATTTTGAATAAATTCCTGAATGGATTCCTCTGCTGAGTAAGATGAATAAAATCAAGCACCATTTCCGAATTTTCTAGTACCCAAGACATGATTTGTCATTAACAAAGATTAAAAAATACTAATAAAAAATCTTACTCGAGGAGAAGTCGAAGCTCCCAGGTTTAAAGTTTACAGAGCGAAGGGACACAAAACGAGACTTGTTTGGAAAAATTATTAAGAAGGTGTTGCTTTTTTATTAGATATACATTCTATAAATTAGGTCATAATTATTCGTTCAATTTAAATAAAGTTGTAAATAACGTAATTGCTTTTCTCAATGTGATAGTAAGTAATTAAACTATATTTTTTAAGATTGCATGGAAACATCAGTTTCGTGAAAAAGAACCCTTGAGTAACATTGTTATAGGTATTTTTTTTGTCAAAAAATATAGTTCATTAATTTTTTTTTTCATAAGAATACCAATATGTGTGAATAAAAAACAGTGCTTTAATATATTAAACATCCCCCAAACTTTCTTTTTACGAAGAGTAACAACTCTTATTTCTAAGACCAAGTTTCTGTGTACAATGACCAAACTAAGAATATTTATTTCCAAAAGCGATTTTATAACAGTTCATTACATCTGTTTTCATTTTCATTTTCGTATTTTCATAGGGGAAGTGCATTGAAGACCATAACAGCTTCAGTTTTCTATAAAAACCATGTTAAAAAAAATGTAGAAGCCAGGATACTTTCAAAGCCTCGCCATCAAAGTTCATATCAGCGCAATATCTTCCATCATCTATCCGTGCTAAAACAATTAGTTTAGAAAAAGCATTATTCAGTATGTTAATCGGTAAATTACGTTAAGATGATATCCAAATTCGACTTCAATAATGAGATAAATCAATTCTTACTGTAACCGAGCAGTAACAAGACCAGGTCACGTTTAGATTAAATCTTTATTAAACAGCAACAAACGACAATGGCATGTGTCTATAAAAAGAATATACATAAATTATAACAAAATAGAATGAAAATAATAAATTATGAGAAAAAATAACAAGTTATGAAAAAGAAAAGCATTTCAATAGCAAATACCTTTACGGACAGCACGGCCTCGAGAAGTGTGACCTTGAAAACTGGTTGGCGGGACAAGTAATTTCAATCGAACATGAGTATTTATACCCAGACCTACTGCGCAAGTGGATTGAGTTGATTTTAAAAATACGCCAGTCAGGAATGAGATTACAAAGAGTGTTCGACGAAAGCCTTTACAAAATATTAGAATCATACTCACTAAATTCAATAATCAAATAAGAAATAAGTTAACAAAAGTGAGTACGGTATTAGCCTAAATAAATATATGAATTAAAATATGTAATTACTTGGTCACATTACTATCACAAATCTTCTGAATCCATACAAAGTCTGTCTGGATTTACCAATTGAATTGTCATGAAAAATTAATCCAGTCGAGAAATAACGATATTGAAATTGGTCTCACTGATCAGCTTTTGAATCTTTGCTGTCTGTCTGAATGTGTAACTGAGATCATTCCACGTCTTTACTGCCCTCAAGTTTGATTGCATCAGTGAATGTAATAAAAGATTCAAGATATTTCCGAGGATTACATGACTATAAAACTCGGCTATTGTACATCTTATATATGAAGTTTAATTCTCGTATCAGGGGATGCATTATATTTTCAAGATCTGAATGTCTCTAATAGAGATTAGGAGTGCGCCTGCGTACTTGACAGGAGTCAGTAACTTCATTTCAAAACTTTACTACACAATTGATTAGTAGGAAAGAAAAGATTTTTGGTTAGTTTGAATTAAAATTTCAGGACCTGAATCCTTTTGATTTACTGAGTAATCACCCAAGTAGCACACTAATGCTAGCAATTTACAAATTATAGAAAATTTCTAGGTCGAATTAGGTCGGGAAGCAAATTTCACAATAAGTATTTATTAGAGTTTCTTTGATAATCAATAGAACATATAAAATCACGATAAGCTTATGCATATAAGGTTGTATACTGATCATGGATGAGGACAGAATAAAAAAGCTTATTTACATTATTGTATCATTTTGTCGATTTTTAAGATCATTCCCTATGTGGATAAGAAAATCATTCTACATATGCACAATTCGTTTGGCACTGGGGCACGCATACATAGATATTCGTTGAGAATACCTACAGGTATATTTGAATACCTGTAATTATGTACACATCTCTTAGAGTAAATGACATACCTGTACACTGGGTTTAGACAAAATCTCCATCAACTCCTCAGATAACTTAGAATCATCGTTGCATCTTCGAATATCACAGAAAATCTGTAATTAAAATTTCAATTAACCGAGAAACTGTTGAACAAATTACATGAGGTCTGTATAGAGTTCTTAAAATGCCATAAAGAGTTCAAATCGGATACCACAGCGGACATTAAAAGGTCAATAAAAAATTGGAAACACTCTCCAAGGAGGACATTGTCACGCAATGGACAGGAAAGTTTCCTTACAAATTGGCGATAAAATTGTTGAAATAATTCAAGAAGGACATTGCTGCGTGCAAGAAGTAGCAAAATAAAAGGATTATCCTTACCACTCCATGGATACGATCAAATAAACAATTTATTTATCTCCCTCTCGGCGAAAGAAAGAAAGGAAAGAAAGAGATTGAAATACGAAGATAGAAAATTCTTGTTTGATGGCCAAGAAAAAATATGCTGTGGTTTTTTAAAATCTTCTTTAATGACAAGGAGCGAACGTCAGATGTGACTGGACAACAAAGGATGCTTTCTCACACATAGCACCTGATCCCAACCTTGTTCTCAGAGGTCCTCATTAACTTTACTAACAAAATGTTTTCTTAAGGTGGGTTTTTGACCATGATCACTGTTCATTATCTTGCATTTTATTCAGAATCAATTATTTAAATTTATAGCTTGGTTGTGTTTGATTTATTACTTGTTTTATGATTTATAGTAACAGCTTGCTTTTATTTCACGTACAAATTATTGGTTCCTAATCCATTGTTTTTAGCAGTATAGATTTCAACTCATTTTTATACCGCCATTAAACGGAGATTTATTGAACACATAAAATGATAGAACAAAGAGGTCTAAATGATTTCCTTGCAATACAAAAATTATTGTACTTTTATATGTTTTGTCATTTTCCATAAACATTGCAATGATGGTTAATTTCAGGGTTCCATGGCTACAGTGTTTAACAGCATACACCAAAACGATGCAGCACTTTCCCATATATAATCTTTGTGAGAAGACCTTTCATTTTTAAGCAAGACCTTTGACCCTTTGACCTTGACCTCTAAGTTTGACCTACTCTTAAAAATGTTTAACCTTAACCATAACTTCTGAGCGGTTAGAGCTAGGTCTTTCATACTTTACATATGTATTCCATGTGGCAAGACCTTTCATTGAATATCAATTTCTTGACTTTTTTACCTTAACCTTGGAGATTTTGTACTTATGAAAAAACTTTAACTTTGGTCATAACTTTTAAACGCTAACGGCTAGTGATCTCATACTTCACTTGTGTAATCCTTATGAGAAGACCCTTCATTGGATACCAAGAACTTTGACTCTTTGACTTTGACCTTGGAGTTTGACCTACTTTTGAAAAGCAAATCTTGATCATTAAGGGTAAGGGCTAGTGCTTTCATACTTTACAAATTTTTTCCTTGTGACAAGACCTTTCATTTGATAGCAAGATTCTTGACTTTAGAGTTTGACCTACTTTTAATTTTTTTTACCTTGGCCATAACTTCTGAACGGTTAAGGATAGGCCTTCCATATTTTACATATGTATTTTTTGTGGCAAGACCTTTCATTGGATACCAATGGCCTTGACCTTCAAGATTTCCGTACTTATGAAAAAACTTTAACCTTGGCCTACTTTCATATTTGAATTCACAATTGTATTTCCAGTGAGAATACCCTGCTTTTGGTACCAATATATTAAATCTGCATAATTTAAGAAAAGTTTAAGCATTGCTATGTTGCCATACGAGGGGCATCAGTGTTTCACAAACACATCTAGTTTCTTTAAAAATCTAGTTCATTTAAATGAGTTCTTTTATATCAATACGTGTAGGAAGAAAAAAAGAGTATCTTTACATACTAAACATTCCCTTTTTATTTACAAAGAGTGACAACTCATTTCTTGGACCAAGTTTCTAAAATTATTTCCAAAGGTGTTTAAAAAATTGTAAAGGATTTTATGACAGTACATTTCATCTTAGACCATGAGTGTTAACTCATAAGCATTAAAAGAAGTCCGAGTTCTGATGATTCGGCATGAAAGCAGGTATTATAGATCTATATTGAATGTGTTTATATCACATTTATATAACATTGTATAGATGTTCAGAAGTAGAAAAATGATGCAGCAACATTATAAAAAAGAAAATTTTAATTTTTTTATGCGCCCAAATCGATAAATCCGAGGCGTATATTGTTTTTGTCCTGTCTGTTTATCTGTTTGTCTGTCTGTTGTCAACTTTAACCTTCGCAATAACTTTTGAACTATGAAAGATAGAGACTTCATATTTGGTATGCATACTCCACTATTTAAGTTCTTTCTAATGACACCAAGGTCAATGGTCTTGCGACCTTGACTGTGACATATATGCTATAAATAGCTTTTTCGAATTATTGCCATCTTTTGAACCATGAAAGATAGAGACTTCATATTTGGTATGCATACTCCACTAATTAAGTTCTTTCAAATGACATCAATGTCAATGACTTCACAACCTTTACCGTAACCTATATGCTAAAAATTGTTTTTTTATCTTTCTCCACAACTTTTGAACCATAGGAGATAGAGACTTCATATTTGGTATGCATAGTCCACTTATTAAGTTCTTCCAAATGACACCAAGCTCAATGACCTTGTGAGCTAGACTGTGACCTATATGCTAAAATAAGCTTTTTTAACTTTGTTGCCGCCGGCGCATAATGTTTCACAAACACATCTTGTTTTTCTTCCATTTAATAGAACATAAAATATTTCGTCTTTGATATGTGTAAATTATATCGCAATAATTTTAAACCAACTCGCATAGCAAGAGTTTTTAAAATATTCACTAACCATATCAATGCATGATTTGCAAAAAAAAGGCAAGTTTGCATTCACAGAATGAATAAATGAAAGAAATATAAAACTGCATATGATTTCATCAATGTCTAAAAATACTGGTATTAGCTTTTTTAGAACTGGATCTTTCCTGGTACATATTTTTCCACGAGTTTGGAGTAGTACTTGGTGAGGCTTTCCACGTCCGGTAGGTCGGAACGTTTGGTGTACAGGTCGAACTGATTGAATTCCAATACCCACTTCTTCATCTCCATGTCTTTATTGTTGCATAGGTAACTGTAGGCGTTGGAAGTGTGCCAGGGGTAGAAGGAATGAAAACGAATAATGTAGAGGGCCTCCTCTGGAAGACTGTGAGGATGGTTGAGCAGCACGCGGTACATGTACTCATCGTGCCCCCAAGACATTAACACCTTGTCCAATCCACAGTTTTCCTCGTAAATTCCTAGCCTCGTATTCAGCTTTTCGTCCTGCATATCAGGGTTATCTTTAAAACTTTCCCGCCCAAAAACTATGCTGTCGTCTGGAGCGCAGCCAACGACGAAAGTGTCTCCGACTGTGGACCACTGGGGCTCTCCCCATAAGGCCATTACTTTGCCTACGTCGTGAATGAGTCCTGTCACTTGTAGCCATTCTTTATCTGGATGCTTTTCTCGTATCCCCTCAGCAGTTTGGAATGCGTGAAAGGCATTTGGAATGTCTACATCCGGGTCACTTTCGTCCTTGAAGGAATTCAAACACGCAAGAGCCTCCATCATTGTCATTTCAGCGTGATTGAACTTTCCTGAAAAAAAGAAATGTTTGTATTGTGAGTATCCTGATAAAATAGTTATGTGTTAATATTGAAATATATCAGCATGTAAAAAATAATGAGCAGTGTAAGGAGATTTCTTTTTCGGCATAACAATTAAGCTCAGAGTGGTTATCTGCGAACTTTCCTGAAAAAAAGAAATGTTTGTATTGTGAGTATCCTGATAAAATAGTTATGTGTTAATATTGAAATATATCAGCATGTAAAAAATAATGAGCAGTGTAAGGAGATTTCTTTTTCGGCATAACAATTAAGCTCAGAGTGGTTATCTGTCATCCAAATGAGCAGAGCTAACTTAAGGAAGAAATAATTTCTTTTAACAAGAAAATGAGGATGGTATATTATGCCACAAAAATGAAGTATATTTTAATGTACAAAACAAAACGGCGATTAAAGTAAATACTAAAGCATTCAATATGAAATCTGTTATCAGGGCTGCAAGTAAAAAAAGAAATAAAAGTACATCACAAGAGATAATATTATTGGAAATTAAATTCTAGATGGAACTGCTATTTACACAAAGTTAAAGGGAGAGTAGTTGTCTGTTTTTTTACCCATATATGGAATGCATGCTCCTTTGCAGTACGCAATGCATGTATATATAAGGTATGAACACAACAATGTGGTGAATGCCCATGCAGAGCAAAGCCATTTTTTTTCATATTAAATAGGTGTACAAGTATATACTTATATTTCTACGGTCGAAATCCAGTAAAATCTCTCTATATTTCAAAAAGAGATAAAGATTTTTTATACATTTTATATAGATCTGAGAAGTGTTCTGTATACTTGCTGCATGTAGCTACAAAATATATATTAGATACAAATACTTTTCTCAAACTGGTCTAAGGAAACAGGACTCTTTAGTGAATTTTCCTTCAAGTTCATAGAAGTGTCTCAGACAAGTGCATCTCTCAATAATTGATAAAATACTAAGTCTATTTTTTTAATGTTATATTGAAGAAAAAAATATCTTGCATGGGAGTTTAGAATTGTGCACTTTGTAAAAAGGGGGAAAAGTGGAAAATGGTAAGAGAGAGAGAGAGAGAGAGAGAGAATTTGAAAAATGTCATTTATTACAATGGAAGAATTATTTTGTCTATGCTCTTGCTCAATCAATTTCTGGTGTCTTAATTTGCTTTATTTCAGCAAATAATGGTTTTGTCTTTCAGATCTCAGGAAAAAAGTAAATAATGCTGAAACTGCATAAAAATATATGAACAAATATATATGAAAAGAATATGAACAAAAAATCCACTTAGGGGGAACATGCAAGAAAATCAAGAATAAATACATATTGATTTTTTTTATCATTAAAGAATTTTAAAATTGTAAGCATCTTTCCAAGCAATTTTTTAATAAACTATATAAAAGCAGAAATAAAACAGATATACTTGACAAAAAATACATCTTGATAATCTATTTAACATAGTTTAAACTGACTCTAAACCATATAGATCTATCCAAATACGCAATATTAAACCCGCATTAAACATTGTTAATTTCAAGGGGGTAAAACTTTTGTTTCTTTAGAACATTTTTAATTGAAAACTTTAATTTCTTTCGAACATTTTATATTGAAAACTTTTCTTTTTGCTTTGTACATTTTCTTTTTTGGTCTGGAATGTGAATATTCAAATATCTATGTGTTGTGGAAGACCGAAGGTGTAATTTTTTTTGTTCCAATTTGTTATTTCTTTGAAAGTGCTTGACGATGTAATTTTGAGCGAGAAGAAAATTTTTAAGTGGGTCATGCCACTCATGGACGTATTTATTAATTATGTAAGAAATGGTGTGAGATCCTTTTCCTATTCTTAAATGACAAATATATATAATTATATACTGCTCGGTGTGTACTTGGGCATCCGTGTCGTATTCAAAATGTAAAATTCAATGATTAAGTTTAAAAAAAATAAATGCATGAGTCTTTTAACAAATTTAGATTTATTCGTATTAAATTGTTTCCTGCATCTTATTTCTTCATTTACATATACCTGCTATTCAGATTACTGTGGATCGATATAAAAACGGAGTCAGATTTAACTCCAGTAGATACTTGTGTAAAACCTCACTGAATACCTTTTTCGTGGAAACGGGGAAGCAATATGCCCTCTCTTGTATAGACTATTAATCATTAGCATAAAGTTTTAAATATCCCGTCTGTCCTCAAAGGATAGACTTTATTCCTACTTGATAAGAAGTAAGCCAGTCATTCATTTTGTGTGTGTGTGTGTGTGTGTGTGTGACTTTTCCTTATTTTTTTTCCATTTTATAATATAAATGTCACTGGACTTATTGCTATTGTATGAAGCAATTGGCGTCTTAATGATTGAAGAATATTATTCATATAATTAAGACCAAAGTTTGCCTTCAGATAACTGGGGTTTTTTTCTCTCATATTTCTGTGTTGGTAAGTAAACAAATTTAAACCAATGAGAGAGCGAGAAAATGTAAACTTCCAGATATTGCCCTTTTCTTGAAAAAAATAGTGTATTTGGCTTAATGAGATTTTTATTTGTGTGTGCATATTGATCTGACTGACAAAGTCCATTCAACCAAATTAATGACACATCAATGACACTGAAACAATCTGAAATGGCAGAGCTGAATCAATATGCTATATAGTATATATAGGAAAACTCTCTCTTACCCCAATATTCCATTTTCTTTTTCACATATGCCAGAGTCTGGTGAGTGTGCATCTGTCTGTATGTTTCAACCACGTGGGCTGGAGTGGTGTGGATGTTAAAATTTCGGAAATCTTCTATCTTCTTGTGCTCCGGGCGATATTCCGAGGGGTCATCCAGAGGAATGGGTTTGTCTGGGAGGGGCACACCACTCGGGGGAGTTAGGGTATCGGCAGACATTTTTCATGCGTGCTCTCCTCACCAAATGTTTTTTCGAAAATGAGGCCTATTCCATCAGCACATAACAGAAATATAGGTTGAAGAACGATAACCAGTTTAAACTGCTTCACCACTAAAGCTGATATAGTTTATTTGTAAATAAATATGACGTATACATGTGTATAAATATAGAGGCCAGGTCATTCTACCACGCTTGCGCGAAACAGTTTGTAAAATATGTAGGTCGATCAGTCGTTGCTCTCCCTGTATGTAAAAAAAATATCTTCCATTTTATCAACACGATTTAGTGTAATTTGTTTTCTTTATTATTAAAATTAATTTATCTATGTACTTTTACATTTTATTTATGTAATTATATATATAATTTATATTTTATATATTATGTATTTGTCTATTAATTCAAAATTATTTTTTATTTATGTATTTTGTACTTTTTTTCATTTGTTTATTTATCCTTATTATCAAAATTTATTTATTACTTTTATACTTATTTATTTTTCTTTTTATTTATTCATCATGTTCATTGCATGTTAACTCTCAAGTCCACTCATTGATTTTGATTTGGAAATGTAAAATCACTTCAAAATTTAATCTAGAAATTGGGGGTAAAGATTGACACTAGTTGACACCCGACTTACATATTCATATGTGAGGAAAAAACTGCTCTATTCTATAACCCCCATTCTTTAGAATAGAGATTGTTAGCATACTTATTTGTGAATAACAATTAATATGCCTTAGTTGGCATCTGACCAAATGCCAATTACATATACCCTTTAATTGTTTTATTGTACAGACAGAACTTACTTACACAGCTGACCTGGAACAAGGACACGGGACAAGCATGGACTTGGTAAATCAATAAAATAAAACACACATGACTGTACATTTTTAAATGTTTTGTTGCTTTAGACAGTCATCTGCATTATATCAAACGATTTATCTAACAAGTCAAATGTAAAATAGGAAAAACTCCATTCCGTGGGTATGAATAGAATACACTAATGATGCATATATTAAGTTTTTATGAATTTATAATATTCTCCATTATCGTATTTCATTTTATTTCAGTAAATTTGTTGCAAACATTCTAAAAATCTCATATGAGTACATAGAAGCGAAAGACATTTTTCTCATTATCCTGAATAAAAGGATTTTAATTCAGGTATACAGAAAGTTATAAAATCAAACAGTGCTTTCAGTTTTGAAAACGAATTATAAGAATTCTTTTGTCTACTACAGGTATGTAATTTCGTAAAAACATTTTAAATGGATTTCTGCCCATCAGATTTTCCTGGTCATGTTTACTGCATACTTATTTAAACAAGCGAATAAATTCGAAGAAAAAAAATTTTAATTCACCTGCAGCAAGCTGATAGCAAACTGGCTGTAGGTCACATGTTTATTAAGTTGGGGGG